>JAIXND010000800.1:5234160-5250482 GCA_023646645.1 Varanus salvator macromaculatus | reverse complement strand
CCTTCCTTCCTTCCTTCCTTCCTTCCTTCCTTCCTTCCTTCCTTCCTTCCTTCCGTCACCTCCCTCCACTCCTTTATTTATCAGGTCCAGTACAAGGGCTATTTTCAGCTGCTCAATGCTTAAAATGTGGTTTAACGTTTACATGCAATTTTATGCAATTGTTACTGTAGCCTTATTTTTATATTTATTTATTAATTATTATTTGCATTCATATACCACCCGAATAGCCCAGAGGGCTATCTCATTTTAATATTGCATTTTATATAGCTATAATATATATATATATATACATAGCTATAATATTGCATTTTATTGTATGTATCTGTTGCCGTTCATCACTCAGAGCTTCAGGTATCAGGCAATAGAGAAAGGAATTGTTGTTGTTAGTCGCAAAGTCATGTCCGACCCATCGCGACCCCATGGGCACCATTCCTCCAAGCCTTCCTGTCCTCCACCATCCCCTGGAGTCCACTCAAGCTCACACCAACCGCCTCAGTGACCCCATCCAGCCGCCTCACCCTCTGCCATCCCCTTCTTCTTTTGCCATCTTGTTCCCAGCATCAGGGTCTTCTCCAGGGAGTCCTTCCTTCTCATTAGGTGGCCAAAGTATTTGAGTTTCATCTTCAGCATCTGGCCTTCTAAAGAGCAGTCAGGGTTGATCTCCTCTAGGACTGACCGGTTTGATCTCCTTGTGGTCCAAGGGACTCACAGGGGTCTCCTCCAGCACCACAACTCAAAGGCCTCAATCTTTTTGCTCTCAGCCTTCCTTATGGTCCAGCTTTCACAGCCATACGTTGCAAAGAGAAAGGAATAGAAACACAGAAACATCAAGGGATGAATAAGATGGATACATTCTGTGAAGAGAATCAGGGTGAGCATCAGGATTCAGGCTCATCAGATTCTTCTTGCACTGTGAGCAACGTGCAAACCAACGGGCATCCCCGGCTTTGCACGGAGCAGCGGTGGGTGACCAGGCCCTTTCAGCCTGATTTTGACGACTCCCTGCAAGGGATCCATTCACATGTGGAGGGTCAGCAGAGATCCAGCCCTGCACAGGCAGCTCACTGGGCGACGGCTGGGAAAGGAAGGGGGTGGACGAAAGAACGATAGCAGTGCACCTCACCAGTCTATTCAGACAACCGGCCATGTTCGGTTTCCCCTCCAAACATTTTTTTTCAGCAACCCAAGTTTCTGGGGTGGGGTGTGGAGAAGTGTTGTAGTTTCCAGACAAGGGTGCCTCTGAGCACAAGCTCAACTGCAAACCACCTTTTAGATCCTGATCTCCCTTCTACTCATCCAAGGTTGCTCTCAGTGGCACTCTCTCCCCAGAGGCAGCGGGAGAGAGAGAGCCCTTTTCCGTCCTTGTGGCCAGGCTCCCTGCCCTCTGCCCTTGTTGCTGCCAACAATCCAGAACTCCCCGCATGCAAAGCAGATGCCCTTCGCTGGTTTAAGGACGCCTCCCAGGAGAAGAGAACCTTCCCTGCATGGGCAGGCCCCTGGCCTCGCCGTGTCCGCTCCCTCTGCTTGCACGCTTTCTGCAAGGAGACGTGCCATGGGCTGGTGGTGGAACTCAAGCTTTGCACACAGGTCCTCCCAAGCTCAGCCCCCAGCTTCTCCGGGAAGCCGGGTCTGCACCCCTGAGCTGCCACTGGTACAGTTCCATGTTGCTAGCACGGGGTAGACGGATTGGGGCCCACTCTGCCTGTCTGCGGTCATTCTCCAAGGCTGCGGCTACTCCCTTTCCAGCTTGGCCATGCTTATTTTAACTGGAAGTGCTAGGACTTAATCGTGAGACCTTCTGCCTGCAACACATGTGTCCTCTCACTTCACTTCGCAGCATCACCGCTCGGAAGCCCGGGGCGTAACCCCACCGCATGCAAGCCTTTGCCGCGTGGCTTCTCCTGGCACTCAGCACATCCCTCCTCTTCCCCGCCAGCAGCATCCCCACAGGGGCCTCTCCAGGGGGAGGGAGTCGTGTCGCTCTTGCCTTCGGAAGTCAGCCCGCCTTGCCCTGCACCACCTCCGCTGAGGCTGGCTGCTGCTCGGAGAAGCCTGCTGTTTCTCACCGCCTGGGGCAGCGGCGAACTGCAGGCGGCCTTCGGCTAGAGGTGGCTGCATGAGCGAGCAGCTGTGGGGCTGACGGGGGAGGCAAGTGCAGTTCTGCACCGAAGAGCCAACCCATGGCTTGCAGAGACACTGGGGACTGTGGCCTCCTGCCCCATGAGGGTCATCCCTGGGCAGCAGGAGGAACCTGGGCTTTGTAGTTCTGCCCACCAGACAAGCTACCCAGGATCCCCCTTTTCCCGGAAGGAAGAGGCCCTACGGTCCAGAGGGGGCCTTGCTGGGCAGCAGAGAAAGCTGAGCCCAGTGCCTGAAGGAAGGACGAGTGACACGATCCAGAGGGTGGGGGGAAGCTTGGGTTGCATTGATGCAATGGCAAGAAAAGCCCCCTGAACAGGAGGCCGGGAACTGGCCTCCGCAGAGCCCCGCCTCTTCTCCCCTGTGTGGCTAATGTCTGCATGAGCTTTGCAGTACTGTAGCCCTAAAAGCTTCGGGTTGGACTGTGCTGCAAGCAGGAGGCAGGTGACCGTTTCAGTGCGGAGCAGGACTTCTCTGCCACTCGGGAAGCTGCAACCTGCCACGTCACTCCTGTATCACTCTGTCGGCATCGTCAGCTCATCTCCTTTTCACGCACAAAGCATTCCCTCACCTGCCCACATCCGACGCTCTCCATGCAGCCTCCGAGAAAAGCACTGTGGGTACCTGGGGAAGGAATGCAGCAGGGGAAGACGGCACTCGTGCCCGTACCTGGTCGGCAGGGAGAACCTCCGAGCACCCCTGGCCCCGGCCTGCCACGCCGTCCTGCAGTACAAGAGCCCCGGTGCCTGTTGTCCTTGGACAGCCAACCCTCCCAGTGGGGAAACATGCCTTCTGCTCCACGTTGGATCGCAGGGGCAACTCTCTTCTCCCTGAGGCGCATCTGCATAATTTCCCCGCTCTCACGGCTCTGCAGGAGTTGCGCCAGCGCTGGACCCTGCTAGAAACTCGATTTCCCAAGTTTCTTGGCAGGCCTTGGCTTCGCAAAAGGAGAGCCTATAAAGAGGTATGTGTGTGTGGGGGGGGGCGGGGGTGTTGCTAGCATTCAGGAAGGCCAGGACGAACGATGCTCAAGGAGCCAGGCAGCCCAAAGCTCGAAGGAAAGCATTACTGGGCCACCCTGGACTTTCCCATCAAGAGGCAGGCTAGCAAGATGGACTGCGGGGGTTGAGAGGTGGGATGGCCCTGAAAGGCTTGGGGCAGATCAGTGGTGTGAACAGAAGGACAGCACGGCTGGATCAGAGCAAGGGTCCACCCACTCAAGCGCTCCATACACGTGGTGGCAAACCAGCTGCTCACAGGATGCCTGAACAGGGTGGGTGCAAGACCTCCTCCTGCCCAGCTCCTCAGCAACTAGTGGGTGTAGGGCATGCCGCCTCTGGCCAAGGAGGGAGCTCGTGGCCAGCATGGACAAGGCAGCTGGCCCCAGTCACATCCCAGGAGTCCATGGGGTTTTCTCCATGGGGCATTTGTTATACGGTCACTGAAGGTTCTTTGGACGACAATGTGACCTTCCCGTTCTGCTTCCATATGAAATGGCAATTTTTAAGAGGTTTTTTTTCTCTTTTGAGCAGAGAATGAGTGGTATTATTTGTGCCAGCAAAGAAAAAAGCCTTTTCTACTTCTGTGATTGAATTATTCTGGATCACCAACTCCTTGTGAGCTGTCCAGAGGCTATGTAGCAATGGGGATGGCATATACAAACTTTAAATAAATAAATAAATAAACTCCTGTTTGTTCTCTCCCTCTTTCTTAAATCACCTTGTTGCTGGTGGCCAACGCATTCTGGAGACTTTCACAGATACAAAAAAGGGGGTGTATGAGATGGGGGGATGAACAAAATATTCCTGTGATCCTGAGTGTACTGTTGGTCTTGTGTTTCTTAACTGTGTGAGTTTTTAGACTCTGATTCGGTCTCAAGCTTCAGATGTCTGTGTTGGGCACATTTTGCCTGACTCCTGAGTAAATAGGGGAGGAGAATGGTGAACTGCATCGCTGGGGCCCGTTGAGTGCCCCTTCCTCCTCCTGAGCAAACATGCATCCTTACTTCTGAGTATTTATGCATTCATCTCATTTCTATACTGCCCCAATGCTGCAGCACTCTGTAATCGGCCACTGGGGGGAAATGGGTGCTTGTAGTGTTTCCTACTTCTCAGTAGACCTGAAATGGATGCTAGGCTGCATTGCATGATATGGAATATTCAATGGGCTGACCCCTTCCATTCACCTCTGGAATATGTCCTGCCTTCCTCTTTTTTGCAGACGAAGGCAGGACGCACTCCAACGGAGCCAAGCTCAGGGAGCCCAGGTTCCATTTGGAAGCCAGGAAGCACTTCCTGACAGTTGGGACTCCGAGGGTGTGGAGTGGGCTTCCACAAGAGGTCGTTGAGGCCCCATCAGTGAGGGTGTTCAAGGATAGGCTGGACGTGCACATGGTGGGCATGTCATGAGCGGAGCCGGCTGGAGCCACGGGTCGGAGCAGATGGCCCAGGAAGCCCCTTCTGACTCACTCTGTTTCTATGTTTCTATGTCAGCTCGGATCCTTCCAAGCTTGACTCTCTGCCCTTGACTCAACAGTGGTTCTGACAGAGGGGACTTGTTAATGGCGGTTGGTGCCCAAGCCAAATGGGAAGGAAATTTCCTGTTTCCCCACATCTTCTAGCCCCTTCTCCCATCCTCCGTTCCCCCACTCTCCTCCCAGTGGGCTTCCCAGAGCTCTGAACCTATCCCTTACAGAGCACCTTTGGCAGCAGGTTGTTCACTCCCGCAGTCACTAAAAAACAAAGGGGAAAAGGGCAAGAATAAAAAATAATTACCAGTGCTAATCAGATGACACCCATCGGTGCATGACGTTTGGTTCTGGGCCCCTTCGAAGCGAGCCGAGCAGCATCTTCCAAAGGATTGCGGGCAGAGGTCACAAAGAACCATCTCATGAACGTCTCCTTTGAGGTCCTTTGGAAGATGGGCTTCAAGCACATTAAAAAGATGCACCTTTCACCCCAAGAGCCAACTCCTGGCTCTTCTCCTCAGAGGATGATGGTGCCATGCTGGACTCACCAAGAAGAGTTTTCGGGAAGCGGGCTGTGGGAGGAACAGGGAAAGACTGGGCAGTGAGACTCAAATCCCCAGAAGAGAGAGGCTCCGTCTGAGAGCTTTTAAAATGTGAGTCTGCAGCTGGGCATCTGGCTTCAGAGCCAGAGCTGAAAAAAGAGAGCCGGGCAACCTGGGACTTTCTCCCAGATGCCGCATAAATAAAAAAGTTACTTCAGGCAGCAGGAGGAATCAGAAGCAACTTCAAAGGCACTGGAGCTTCCTATATGTGTCAAACCGCAGCTCTAAGCAGTCAGCATTGCCCTCCTATTAAAGATGAACTTTTGTACTCCATTCGACATCTTAAAAAGCATAAAACATACGTTCATTTGCTTTTCAAGTTTTCCCTGATTCCCTTTGCGAGTGAGGAGGCTGCCAGGCTATTTGTGACCAAACGAAAGCGCTTGTTGCTGTGGAAATTCTCCCCGGCTCACCGGCAAAGATAAGGGGAGGTGGCCTGTCATGACAACAGAAGGAGACGCTGCTGGATCAGTCCCCATCTAGCCCAGGGCCAGGGGGCCTCTCACTCCTGGGCACCGGAGTCTGACACCCTGCGTCAACCACAGGTTCCATAAAACGCATTTGAGATATTCTGCCTCTGGATCAGGAATTTCTATTTGTCTAAGCCCGATTGATGCAGGAGACCTCCACTCATGGTCAATGAACCCACAAGCGCATCGTCTGATTCCACACACTGATCTTCTGTCGTGTAAAACCACCATTACAGTGAAGAAAGCAGAGTGCTAACAAAAGCAGAAAGCAGAGAGGGGAGGGACAGAGGTGCTTTGACTACTGGGCAGCGAGGAAGCATCATAAATACATAGGGAAAGAAAAAGAGGGAGGGAGGGAGGGAGGTTGGGTTCACACAACAGGATGCCATTTCTTGTATAGAAACGAAATCAACAACAACAGGAGCGCCCTTGTGCAGTTGCCATGGCTTGCCGTTTTTAAATGGTTTCTGTGTTATGGCGGTTCCCCTCCTCCTTGCCACTGTTGGCATGCAGAACTGAAGGAGCTGCACATGTGGAACTGACACGGATAGATCAGATGGTCCATGGCAACTCATTTGCACATTCCTCTGTTTTTTAAAGAAACCTGTATGAAAATATGCACATATTTAATATGCGTTTCCAGGTAAAATATGTATGCATTGCAGGGTAAAATCCATGCTTTTATCTGCATTTTGGTTCATCCTGTTAGGCTAAAAACTGCACTGCAACATTTAGAGAAGGGCAGAATCTGAAGGATAATTGTATTCTGATTCATTTGGGAGACGCGAATCAGGTGCACTTCCAAATGCAAACCAAACAGAATCCTAAAGCATCGCTGCTTGAGGCCACTTTGATGCCTCCCTGGCTGAGAAAATAATTCAGACCACCGTATCAAAGACCCTGGCCTTTTGCAAGTTAACTCATGTCGTCTGCCTAAGCTTTGGAAGAGCGCAGTTTCTAGGAAAGGGTCCAAGGTTCATTGTCTCCCATGTGCTTAAACTTGCACATTCAGACACCCCGACCGTACCTTGCATCGCTTTCTTGTGTCAGAAAGAGGCGGAGGGAGGGAGGGGTCTCATGTCACTCAGGCTGAGGAAAGATGACAGTTGAAGATGGCACAATAAGGGCATTGTTTCCCCATGGTGTAAGAACTCCTCTCTTTTGTCTGGCTGTCATCCCTGGTCAAACAGGTGGTGCGCATTTTTGTAGCTTTACAAAAAAAGAAATTGCTGCCCAACTTGTGAACGAAGACGAAATTGTGAGGAGTGGGGACACCATGTTCTTGGGTTAAAGGGAAGCAGGAGAGCAGGAATAAAGCATTCAGGGGGAAGAAAACGCAGGGAGAGGTAGACTGGTGGGGAGGTGGAAAGGACAGAGGCAAAGCAAGAGGAAAGGTGGGGAGAAAGGAGCAAGGGAAGCAACGCATGGACAAAGAGGATTGATTTTTATCCAAGGTGTTTATAATTTGCTTCCCGCACCCCAGGGCCCTCAAAGTGGTGTACAGTTCAAAACAATTATGCAAGGAAAGCACAACAAAAATGCAAATTAGAATTAAAATTCTTTACGAAGATAAATTCTTTACAAAGGTGCATTTGCGAAAGTAAAGCTTTTCCAAAGGTGAGGGAATCAGTCATGTAAGGCTTTAGTAGTCTGGAAGTGTTTAGCATTAAGCACGGCTAGCCTTCTAGTTTTGGCTATTTTGCAAGCAAGCAATGTTAAGTGTGTGTGAAGACGGTGTTAATAACAATCTTTTTCAGGAAGTGAGCACTGGACTAAATTCGGCAGCAAATTCAGGGCTCTGTGTGTGACAGCTGGGAACTACTCTTATTCTCACGCCAGAAATCCCTTAGCCACGTGGCCACATGGTGAACAATGCAGAAAGGGGGCTTCTGGGTAGAAAGCACAGCAGTCGTCAGCACCTGGGAGCAGGTGGGGGGAAAGGAGACAAAGAGGATGTGAACAAAACAGCTGCAAGACACAGAGTGGGGGGGGCGACCCATAACTTTCAGCCCTTCCTCAAACCTTAACTTAGTGCAAAACAAAAATAGCTTCTTGCAGCTCAGCCTCAAAAGTTAAACTCCCGTTTTTCTCCAAGCTTTCTTTGGAAAACTTGATAGTGGAGTTGGGAAAGCAGGGAGAATGACCCCCCTCCCTGCAGCCCTTCCTTCCCAGCTGGCATTCAGAGTAGCCTTTGGGAAAACAACCTGGATTCGCATGTATGGATGACTGACGAATTTGCGATTTAGTGCGAACTTGCGAAATGCACCCTTGTCGGCTGCTAGATGCCCCTGACTTCAGAGTCAGCCTCGATTTCATCCACGTGTCCATGCTACTAGGGTCTACTCCTCTGATTACAACTCTACAAAAGTGGAGCACAAAATGCAAATTCAATTTAATCAGTGCTAGTACCAGAGAGGAGCACCAAACACTGGAGGGGAGATGGGCAGGGACAGAGAAACATAGAAACAGAGCGAGTCAGAAGGGGTCTCCTGGGCCATCTAGTCTGACCCCCGGCTCCAGCTGGCTCCGCTCATGACATGCCCAACATGTGCATGTCTAGCCTATCCTTGAACATCCTTGAGAAGATTGAATGGGGAGCTGTGTGAGTGAGAGAGGAACAAGAGCTGGACCCTTGTCTGACTGGGGTTTTATTGGAGTTAAGGGCGCATGTGTGCACACATTTAGACCAAAATAACGGCGAACAGCTCCCGTCCCGGCTATCCACTCTGGCTGGGGCACACTGGGAGTCCCTGGCCTTTTTCTGCCTAAACATGGGTAGAATTGCACCCTAAATACTGTTAGCCGCCCTGAGGCTAGTTGGCAAGGGGCAGCACAGAAATCTGTAAAATAAAATAAATAAAGGAAAACGAGCTGTGCTGAGAGAATTAAATAGCTGCAGCCTTGCAGATCATTTTCAGATGCATGGGGATGGAAAGCTGTCTCAACCAGTTCTGTCTAGTCCGGTATGGTGTCTTGTGACTGGAAACCATTCCCCAGGGGCTTTCCCATCACCCGACCTTCCTAACTGGAAGCAAAGTATGTTTTCTAGCAGCTTAAGCTACAGTCCCTGTCACTCATGTGCCTCTCTGGGTCTTTGAAGCCCACCTCAATTTATATATTGGGGAAACACTTTGAAATGTTGTCCTCTTTCCTGTCACAACTTGTTTGCAGCCAGTAAAGCGGCACTGCTGGTCTCGTTCTTCACAAGCGTCTGCCGCTAGGAGAATGACCCCAACCAAACACCTTGGCAGCGGAGTGCTCAGACGGGGGCAGTGGCGCAGGAGGGCTTTCTTGCTGCCTCTGACTGATGGAAAAGAAGCAGGTTTGGGGAAAGACATTTTGGAGAGATGGCTGCCAACAGACGGGCCTTTCACAGGCCATGTCAGTCTCTCTTAATTGTCTGACCCAGCACAAGACGCTTCCTTGGTTTCTCCCTGTGAGCATCCCATAGTTTTCTCCCGGTGCCTCCCGAGTAGCAAAAGCAGCCCAAGCTGAGGACACAGGTCCTGGAGTCCAGGGGAAGAATTTAGCACCCTTCACTGTGCTGCAGGTAAGCTAGGACCTGAAGACCAAAGTCCAGCACTCAGCTACCAGGGCTTCTGCAAAGGGCCATCCAGAGAGAAGCAGACTTTCTTGTATTCCTGTAGCCATGATGAAGCTATGATTAAAGTTAGCTTGCAGGACACACCCAACAGAAGGTGTTGGGGGGGGGGGGGACATTGCTTGGCTTTGGGTAAGCAGGGTTGGCAAACAATTATGGGGTTGCTGTTTACCCGTTCAGGAATGTCGAAGCTGTTGTCAAGCATGGAATGGAGAACGGACAGGGGAAAGAGAGCAGTGCTGTATGCCTGGCAACCGAATTAATGGAATTAATGGAGTGGCCACCAAAAGTGTGGGAGGGGACATAAGCCCATTTAATCCAGGCTCGAGAATCCCCTCCGAGCTGCACAACTAGGTCCTCCTGGCATTTGAAATCCAGCCCGGCTCCTTGCTGTACACATGTGAGAAGAGAAACGGGGTGGCCGGTGCCGTGTGACAGTCGGGGCCCTGCCTACCTCTGCAAATTAAAACCAGAGCTTGGAACTCTTTTGACCCTCCTGACAGGTTGGCATCTGTGGCAATTAAAAAAGGAGCAAGAAGCCTGCTCTTGTGCGAGCAGCTCACGGAGTCTGGGAAGCAAGATATGAAAAGGAGGGGGACATGCCGGCTCTCTGAGCAAAGGATGCTGAGGTGGCGGAATTGAAGCATGCACAGAGAATACCAATTGGGCGCAGGGCAGGCGGCTGCCTCAAGCCTTCACGGGGGAGTTTCGAAACGGGCGAGATTCCCCCACAAAACCAGGAAGGCTTCTCCCAGCAGCAATAAGCAGCCGTCTGTGTGAGGTCAGGGGGAGACGGATACGCTATTGCTGGCTAAGTCACAATTTATTGCATTTGGCCATAGGCCATGACAAAATTTACAAAAAACAAGGTGAAAAATTAAGAAAAAAATTAACAGCTCCTTGAATTTTTAAGAAAATAACAGGTTAAAATTGAAAAACGTAAAATAAAAACTAGTTTAATCACTATCAATTAGCTACCCCCTTCAAGGCCAGCTTTGATGTAATCTTCATGGCTGCCAAAGCGAACAGAGACGCTCTATAGGATATGTAAGCATCATTGTCTGATAACATGAAAACAATCTTCCCGGATTCCGACTAGGCGTCAGTGATGAATAAAATTCCAGCTAAAAGTTTATCTCTTGGGGCTATATAAACCCGACAGGTTGTCACGTAATGGGGAAGAATCTTGACTACAGGAGAACCACAATTGCATAGACAATATTCTCTTGGAGTGCGAGAGTTACAACCTGCCAAAAGGGCTGCTTGCCTGGGTTGAAAACACAAAGCCGTGAAGGACTCTCTGAGCTTACAAAATTGGGGATATTGGCTAAATAGCCAGATCTAGAGGGATCAAGTTTGATTAATTTGTACTGAGGAGCTGCTTAAATTTTAAAATTAAGGTTCGATCCAGCAATGCAGTGTGGTGGTGAATGTCACCCTCGGATAACGTTTCAATAGTTATCAAACTCTGCTCCAGAAGAAGCTGGAAGCTGGCAGGGGTGAGGAGTGACGATTGTCGTGCCGTTTCAAGCAGACCATACTGGGGAGGTGGCGTTGTGGGGTGGGGAAGTGGGGTCTTTACACCAGCCGGGATGAAACTCTTATCCCCCGCCCCCACTCCGTCCCTATTTCCTTTCTCCTTGTGTGGTGTCTTTTTGGGTGTAGCCTGCAGACAGTGAATGCCTTGTGTTACTATTTCAAAGAAGTCACTCTGGAGCCTTGCCGGATAAAGCCGCTAGCAACGTGAACCGGGACATGTCCGGCATCCAGTGGTCCATCCCTTCTTCCCACCGCTCAACGGAGCAGTGAGGAATTGAGGGCGGCCTTGAACGGGCCTCCCAAGCTCAGCACAGCTTGGGCAGTTTTCACAGCTTGGGTGGTGGGAGGCTTTGGAGAATCATCTCAGAACTTTTTTTCAGAAAATGCCTTTGGAGAAAGGTTGGGTCACCCGTGGTCATACTCTATACATGGCTATGTGCCTTTCCCCAGTGACAATGATTTGGTGGTGTTTCTACAGACTTTTCCCCACTGTGAAAGGGTAAAAAAATGCTCCTACAGTTCAGTTACTAGCAGTAATAGTTATTTCTTTCTCAGAATTAATATCCCACTTTTTTTTAAAGAACTCAAAGCAGCTTACATCATTCTCCTCCTCCTGCTCTCAATCTTAGCCCCACAACAACAACCCTGTGGAGTAGGTTGGGCTGAGGGTCTGTGGCTGGCCCAAAGTCATCCCGCTGGCATTATGGCCCAGCAGGAACTAGGATCACAGTAATTCATTCCACAACCTGTGGAAGGAAGATCTTTAAATTTAAGGAAACGCCAGTCTGATTAAGGGAATAACACAACCCAAACAAAATTTTATTAATGCTGAAATATTGTGCCATGAGGTCCTGGAGCAGGTTGTGAACATTACAGGGCACCAGCCTTGCTAGTTTAGCATTTTCGACTCAAAGGAAAAGCAGGACTGGCGAGCTGGTCCAGGATTTCTCCTGACAATCTTGTAGCATTAATCAAACTGCGTTTGGATTGCATTGTTTCCTTAACTGGACTGGAATTTCTTTATATTTAAAGATCTTCCTTCCACAAATCCCATTCAGAGGTAAGCCCAACTGAGTTAGACGGAGCTTATGGACACGTGAATATGGGCTTACAACCCACACCATCCTTTGGCTGAAAACTGGGGTGGAAGCCTGACTAACTATTGCATCCAAAAGTCTCCAGAACCATCAGGCGCCCCATTGCCTTGGTCCAGAACAGCAACTGGAAACTGCATGCGCGGCTACGTTGCAGAACCTGCCGTTCGAAAAGCGACTTGCTCAGTAGCTGTTGGTAACCAAGTGTGGAGCAACTAGTCTTCCAAACGGAGACGTTCGCCACCTTGCTACGGGCTGTTCTTTCCCAGCCAGCTCCAACGCTCCTTTTTATTGGACCAAAGAGGCCGAGCTGCTGTCTCTTCCCGTGTTAAGTGCGGCTGCTGAAATGAGGAGGCAGAAAACTGGCAGACGAAGACAGGAGCAGAAGGGGGTGGAACAGCCACTGCTGTCTGCTAGTCTCCGCCGAGACCTCATCAGAATGCAGAGCAGCGATTGCTTCCTTCCCTCTGATCGGCTTACAGCAAGCCGTTGTCAAACACTTCCCTAATCCCAGGTATAATAATAACAACCCATTCCCATCTCCCCGATTCTGCCTCCGCTGCACAAGCTGGGAAAGTGTTGCGCATGCAGATATAATTTACCTGCTCCCAAACCAAGACAAACTGAATTTGTTTCCCTTGGCACCGTTTCTTATTTGCCAGGACACTGGCATGTGGAATCCCCCGTTCCAGATACCCCTTGCGGTGAAAGGAAGTGCAAACCAGCCCCAGCTTCTCAAAATCAACCGGAGCCTTGCACAGTCGGGACCGAAGCTCGACCGCTGTGTGCGTGGACGGGACCGCCTGTCCCAGGACATGTTTCCCAGCTGACAGAATGGCCATTCAAGGACTTTCAACCGAGTTCTGGTTTTGTGGGGGAAAGCCTGCTGCAATGACACGTAATGACTGCCAGCAGCTCTCTGGGAAGTTTTAGGGGATTGGGTCTGCCGTCCACATTTCACAGAGCAAGGCTGTGCCAAGGGCATTCTGGGAAATCAACATGGCAGCTCGACACAGCCCTTTCAGGGCACCCGTCTGGACAGGGTCCGCACTTTGGGAGTGCTCCCGGACCCAGAGCTGTCCCTGGAGTCCCAGGTGGCAGTGGTGGCGAGGGGCGCTTTCCCTCAGCTTTGGCTGATCCACCAAGAAGATGCTGAGCTGCTGTCTCATCCCCACCGCAAACATCCCGTCCCATTATTTTAATGCCTAATTGATTTTAACTGGGGGTTTAGTGTATCAATTCTCAGATGCTGTAGCGTTTGCTTTATTCTTACTCATTTTTTGAAAGCTGTCCTGAGACGTTTGTAGTGGACGGGTTAGAAAAGCTTTTAATAAACACATTAATTAATAAATAAATAAAGGGTACAGGGAAGGATAGACTCCAGCAAACTCCAAGGATGGATACGCCTGATGTCAGCCTTTGGCCCCCAACCAGTTCTCTGCACATTCACCCAGAAAGGTGGGCAAGAGCCCTGTGAAGAATTAACTAAGTGCCCGTAGGACTTTCCATGCAATCAGAGATGCTTGCATAAATAAATAATAAATAAATAAATTGGGGCATCTGTTTCTGGCCCCACTTGTCAGAGGTTTACTGCAGGAAGGAAGAATCCACGTAGACAAGAGCATGTCAGAAGAGAGGTAGGGTTTTCTTTGCCTTTCTCCATGCAGAAAGCATCTGGTCAGGAGGTGTTCCACTGCACTGGTGAAATTTTGGGGGCAGAGACATCTAGCTCAGTCCATGGAAACTTAGATGCAGCAATTTTTAAAAGCTGCAAAAACTAAAAAGACTTAGAGGACCTGTGGGCTCTCCCCCACTGGAGACCCTCAGGCTGGGAACGCCCTGGACCTCCGGCACTAGAATGGGATGACCTACAAAGTCCCCTCCATTTCTAGGACTGTATGATCTTCCCATTCAGTCCTAGTCCCTTCTCCACAGATTCACTGAAGGTGTACAGACTGGAATTTCAGTAGCATTAACAGAGGACCAAGAACTCTAAGAAAAACTTCCCTGTTTGGGAAAAGTATGTTTCTGAATGCCTGCAATGGGAAAGCTCAGTTTCCCAGAGGGTCTTGGCAGGATACAGCTAGAAACCAAACTACCGTTGGATCAGCCAAAGGACTTGGGCTTGATCTGGCAAGACTATCCTTAGGTTCTTGCCAAATAGGCTTCACTTACAACCTGGTGAATTAATTATCCAAATCATTAGACCAGAAATGGCACATTAAACCTGGCATGTGAGTTGTGGGACAAATCACAGAACAAGCTGGGATAGATCATTCCATCAAATTCCTATGCTCAGTCTGTGAGTTCCATTTTAACCCATGTACAGAGATGAGCACAAACTAGCCTGCACATTTTGCAGAAACATAGAAACAGAGCGAGTCAGAAGGGGTCTCTTGGACCATCTAGTCTGACTCCCGGCTCCAGCCAGCTCCGCTCACGACATGCCCACCATGTGCATGTCCAGCCTCTCCTTGAACACCCACACCGATGGGGCCTCAACCACCTTCTGTGGAAGCCCATTCCATGCCCTAGTAAGGAAGTACTTCCTGGCTTCCACCCTAAATCTTGGTTCCCTGAGCTTTGCTCCATTGGAACGTGTCATTCCCTCCCCTGCAGGGGAAAAAGGGTCATGACCCACCTCTGCATGGCACCCCTCACATCCCTGAATGTCGCTAAAAGGTCCCCTCTGAGTCTCCTCCTCTCAGCCCTGCAGGAAAAGAACCCTAAAAGGGAGAACCCCGAAACAACCCGGTGAAGACTCAGTGGCCAGGCAGTGCTGATTGACTGTTGGGTCATGGAACGGAAGAAAACCCAGGTGGGAAGAGGGTTAGAATCCTGGACAATTGGGGGCAGGTCCCACTAGTGCAATCAGACCTCCCTAGACTGCCCCACATCTCCACCCAAAGCACACGTCAACAGAGAGCGAACACCTCTTGCAAGGGCCAGGAGGGAAGAAGGCTTCAAAGCCTTTACTCACCTGTCCCATCTCCTGGGCACACGGCTGCGCTGTTCTTCACCTGCCCCAGCTGTGTCCGCACCTCCCGGGTGCACCTTGGTGGCCTGTGGTCCTTCCTGGGCTGCTGGTGCTCTTGCTGAGGATTGAGTGCAGGGCAAAGTCCCAGCGTCTGCCTGCGACTCCCTCGTTCTGATTCAGGAAGCTGGGCTTTTAGTGGCAAACCTGCCAATGTCTCCTAGTGGGGGGCTTTCCACTAAATTAGTTGCTGGCACAAACGGTCGGGTGACTCCATTATCTTTGCATCTAAGGGGGGGGGGGGTTCAGGACAGCTCCTGACATGCGTTTGGACCACCTGAATTCTCTACCTGGATGCACTCCTGGGATGGGATGGGGTGGGGGCACAAGGCAATGCTGAAAGGGAGGCGCCTGCTGGTTTGGCTGCTTGGAGGGGTGTCCTTAAGTGAACCTGTCTGAACAGTATCCGTGATCAGAGACCTGAGACAGCCTGGGAGGAGACACGCAGGGGAGGTGAAGAGCCGTTTTGTCAAGCCAAGATTTAATAAAGATGCAAGTTAATTAGAAAGGGTCCAGAGGAGAGCAACAAAAAGGATCCAGGGTTTGGAAACGCTGCCCATGAGGAGAGACTGAGGGAACTGGGCATGTTCAGCCATGAGATGAGATGAGTGAGGGGGGGCATGAGATTCCTCTATAAGTACCTCAAAGGCTGTCACAAAGAGGAGGGTCAAAATCTCTTCTCACTGACCCCAGAGTGCAGGACACGGAATAATCAAGTCTAGTTGCGGCAACCCAGATTCGGGCTGGGCATCAGGAAAAGCTTCCTCATGGTCAGAGCAATACAGCAGTGGAACCAGCTGCCTGGAGAGGTGGGGGGCTCTCCCACACTGGAGACATTCAGAAAGAACCTGGACAGCCACCTGCGTGGGATGATGTGACTTGGTGTCCTGCACCAGCAGGAGGGTGGACTAGATGGCCTTCATGGACCCTTCCAACTCTACTGTTCTATGATTCTAAGCACACAAATTGGGCTGCATCACATGCCTGCCATACTTCTGCACAGATCCGGGGATGGTTTCCTCACAATGCCAAACGGAGATGCTACATCCTCAGAGATGGGCCAAGACACTTTCTGCCTGAGGTGGTCTCCCATGAGCATCCTTTGCCCTCCTGGTTTGCAAAAACAGAGTACAAGCAAATTTGCTGTGCATTCAGCCAATTCTAGAGCATAAACAGGCAACTTATTCTGCCAAACAGGGGGCTGATCCCTGTTGAAAGTGTGTCACTCACACATGGAGAGAGACCCTTTCCCGTTCATCTCAGCAAACCATTTCCCCCAAATCACCTATGGATTTTCCGATTCGTGTTTTAAAGGGCAAAATCCATTAAGACCCTTAGCTATTGACCCTGGAGATGGTCGAAGGAGTCAGTTTCAC
>JAIXND010000800.1:5212434-5227240 GCA_023646645.1 Varanus salvator macromaculatus | reverse complement strand
TCCTCCTCCTCCTCCTCCTCCTCCTCCTCCTCCTCCTCCTCCTCCTCCTCCTCCATTTGGTGGAATACTCCTATTTTTTGGGGAGGGATGAAGAGGGAAAGTTTTCCTTCCCAGGTTATCATTTTAACAGGGCTTTGAATGCTGTCTATGAACAAACCAACTTCCAGTAATGCTGTTGTAACCACAAGCACTGAAGCCCCCAAAAATGTTTAATGGCAGAAGTCAGAAGTGCCGTTGTTGCATTGTCCAAATCATATGTCATGACAGCACGTGTGAATGCAGCCGACTGAGCACCTCCAGGTCCAGGTGCAGTTGGCCTCACAGTTCAGGGCTGAGTTGAGGAGTATACCCAAACAGGGAGCCTGCTTCCCTCAGGCTCCGAAACTTAAGACAATCTTTTGCGATGCCGATTTTTATTAAAATTCCACTGCTAACAAAACAGTGCAGCTCTAAATAGCCTTCTGTCAAGCGGGAAGGATAAGCCCCTGCTCCTCTGAAGAGCTGACCCCAAACTGGAAGCTTTGCCACAGTCCCTCCCCTTCCTGCAACACCTCAGCTCCACCCTCAGGGTTTTCCTCCCTGGCGGACAGCCAATTCCCATGATTTCCACAGGCCCTCCAAGTGTGCAGCCCATTCCTTGCAATGCATCCTCCTGAGATCAAGGATGAGGTCCCATAACCGCTTCTCTTCCCCTGAAACTCCTTCCATCTCCTTCCAAGAGAAACTGGCCTGAGAACTTCAGGAAATGACCTTGACGGAGCTGTAAAGTTTCCTGTGCTACCTAGTACACCTTTTCGGAATCGAATGACACGTCTCCCTGAACAGTCTGCAAAGCAGGAATGCCTGCCCACCACTGCACCCTCCCCGAAGATGTCTGATAAGAGAATTCGCCACATTCTGGAGAGATCCATTCCACGGATGGACAGTCCATACCAGCAGAACCATCTTTCTAATGCTCACTTTCTTGCAGCTTTAACCTGCTTCTTTGGGTCTTGCCCCTCAGAGCAACAGGATGCAGAAGGGGCTCTATTTAAAAAAAGAGAGGGATTTGGGGAATTTCTTAAGGGAGGGAATTCCAGAGCTTTGATGCACCTCCCAAAAAGGGCCCCACCATCATGTCCCATCTGCAATATTACATGAGAAATTCAAGTGAAGCCAAGATTTTCTTGGAGGGCATCACCAGACTGTAAAAGATTGGACACTGATCTGATAATAAAACAAATGGCAGGACGCAGTCTTGAAAATACATGTGGCCCAAAGCCATCTATTTTCATTCCAAAAATATTTGAGATCATTCAGTAGTTGTAACACCAGCAGAATGTCTTTCATCTTAGGGGTGTTTCTGGAATTACCTTCATCCAATTTTTCTTCGCCAATTTTGACGTACCCGAATCCCCAGTGTGGTTTCCATAGCAGAACTGATGCAATAGGAATTCTCCATTGTGTTACATATTTCTTAATATTGAATGGAGCCATTTGCATGGGGAAATTCCAGGGAAATAGATTTTAGTTAAATGTCGGGACAGACTTTGTAACAGAAAGAGCAGGTAGACTGTGGAATGATGGAAACTCATCTTCTGGGGATGGTTAAGCTGAAGGTGAATTAACCCCCCCCCCACCCCCATGCAGATCTGCAGAATCAACTGGACACCTCTGCAAGAGTTCTCCAAAGATGCCAGCCAGGTGGGATGGAGGAAGAGAAACCCCTGATACCTGAGCTGGGTAGTGCCAAAGGCATCAATGGGTAGGCAAATTCTTCCATTATTCTCCCTCCCCCCACCCCCTTTGTGTCATAAGTTCTACGTTTCCTGCTACCTTCCCTCTCTTTCTCTTCCAACTCACATAATGGGCTGCTGGAGAAGGGGAAAGAAGTCTGGGCTGATCTTATTCCCTCTTAATCTTACAGCAACTGGGTTGAAACAAAAGCATGCTCACCTGTACACTGCCAGAGAAGAGGGCAAAAGGGTGTCCCAGTCTGTATAACATTTGAGCATATATAAATGGATGCAAACTGAGCAAGGGTGGCTACTATTTAAATAGGAATCCAACGTTTCTCCTAGTAGCCTATTGATGTCCAAGTCTGACATTTGCTGGGTGACTTTAAGGATTCTGCCCCAATTTTCTTAGGGTTCTTTATCTTTTAGGCAAGCTTGGACTGATCAGCACTTTCAGTAGAGGCCTCCTTCAATTCCAGGACTGTTCTCTGATGGGTCTTTATATGCAGGATCGTCCTCTGTAAAAGAGGACACAGGGATATGCTATGAGAGAATGGAATGCTTCTGAAAAGACGATCCAGCAATACCCCAAAAACCGACTGCAGATTTTCTGGAGGCAGGTGAACCTGGAGCATGAATGCAGTGCCACAAATACAGAGAGCGCTGCAGTGATCTCCAGTGATGTGTGTGGGCCTGACCAAGTGTCGTAACTGGGGCTGTTGCTCACAGCATGTATGAATTCAACCGGGAACCACTGACCTTTGCGCATGATCTCAAGTGTGCATCATTGGCGCGACAGCGCCATCTAGTGCTCAGTCTTCTTCTGCCGGCACAATCGGCACATCAGTCATCTGTCCTGACTCACTGATGCGCAGCCGATTCACACAATCTGTGCTGCACTTTAGTGCGGTAATGACAAAGATGTGATGTGGTGAGCTGGGTTCCTCCTTCACACATTCAAAAGTCACAGAGCATTCTTTCTTGACCAGAAGCTTAAAATGACTTGGGATCGGGATATCTAAAGGAGCGCCTGTCTCCATATATCCCTCCCAGACCACTCAGGTCATCAATGGAGGGCATGAACTTCCCCCAAATGTGGGGGGAATCAGCAAGCAAAAGGGCCTTCTGTTGCACCCCACCTTGATCTTGCTGGCCCCCTCTTCATCTTGCTTTCAGTGCCAAGTTAAGCTATTTAGCACCTGTTTTTAGATTGGGCTATTGGTTTGCTGCTGGTTTGCTTTTTATTGGTTATTGTTATTGGCTATACTGTGTTTATTTTCCCCCTGTTTCCTATTTATACAGTTGTATTTATACTCTATTTTAACTTTACTATGCTTTATGATTTGTTATTGTTCTTTATTTTTATCTGTATTTTATATATATTTATATTGCACTGTGAGCCACCCAGGGAGCCTTCAGTTATAGGGTGGCGTACAAATGCGATAAATAAATAAACACCCAGAATGAATGCATGCACAGAGTGGATCGTTGAATCCAGTCTAGTACCCACCTTTAGGAACTCTCCTTACGAGCATTTCTGGAACTCATTCCTTTGGGAAAGGCCTTCTGAAAGCGAGCTCGCCTCCTCTCCTGATGCCGATCTGGCCACCCTCTAGCCACCCTCCTCTGCTGGGGAACGAGCCATGCTTGCCTCACCTGAGCCTGAGAACCTCCCCCCGCCCCCCCTGCTCCAAGTCCCTTCCTGATAGCTGTACATCTCGGTTGTCCCCAGAGGCTTCCTGCCCACCTGGGGAGCCTGGCCTTGAGGGAAGCATCTCCGCCTCTCCCATCTCAGTGTCCCAGCTTGGCCACATTCCCAGGCTCCCCTCAGTTTTGCTTCACATCCTGATTCCACTTCCTCTGAAGTCCGGCCAGCAGCCCTTGGGAACAAAAAAGCAGCCCTCTTCCTCACTCCCAGCACGTTACCACTATCTCACGTGTGCAGGGCAGCTCCTCCTTTTCTACCATGGTTATGTTGTAGGACAGGTTCCCCCACATTGCTCTACGCCTCACCTGGAGAAACCACCACCCTGAAGCAGCTGCACAACCCTCCACAGGTGCATGACCAGAGCAAGTCTGCTCCAGAGCCCGGAGAAACCAGACTCTGCAGCACTTAACTTCACGGGGAAATGGCCAGTTCATTTGGGCCAGAACACGACCCATTGCAGCAAGAAGGACGTTCACCAATGGCGAAGAAAAGGCCTTGGCAGTTACAGGCAGCCTGTAAATACGTGTATTAATAAATACATAAGAAAAGGAGGAAACATCTTCCTGGCCAGTGAGGACATCAAGAAAAAATTTCACAATGGTTCCAGGTGGGATGGAGCATGACCAACTGAACCAAACATGAGAGCTGCAGCTGTAGTTATTTGCAAAGGCTATTTCAGATTTTGCTAACAACATGCATGCTGGACACGGAGACGTGGTCTTTCCTGCATGGTATATTTCATGATGAAGCACTGAGAGCTCTTGCCTCACTTTCCTTCGTAAAGACTGCAGTTTCGTTTACAACTGGATCTGTTCCTTGCATAGCCAGTCCAACATCTTGGAATGCCATCTTTCTTTATGTTGTGTACTCCTACAAATCTGCACTGCACTACCAGCTCACAACATGTGTCTAGTAGGGAAGTGTGCAGCCCAAAAGCTGTAGATTAGGGGGAGTGTGCATGAAAATACATGCGTGCATATTTATTTGTGGTTATCAATACAGTTCAGACTGACATGAAAGCTTCCTCACTCTCAGAGCAAGACGACAGTGGGACCAGCTGCCTGGAGAGGTGGGGGGCTCTCCCACACTGGAGGGATTCAAGGTGAAATTGGACAGCCATCTGAGTGGGATGGTGTGACTTGGTGTCCTGCAACAGCAGGGGGGTGGACTTGATGGCCTTCATGGCCCCTTCCAACTCTACTCTTCTATGATTCTATGATTTTATAATTCTATGAACCAACTTAGGACTGGATACATAGGAAACAGACATGGTTTGGAAGCAGAGTGATTGTAAATCCCAAGATCTGAGCTGTTGTTGCTGTTGTTTTCCATACAACCCACTGGCCAAAGCTCTCCGGGGGTGTTCACAACCGTTTCTCAAAAATACAAAAAGGACAGATTTTGTGGCCATTGGGCAGCTTTATGTGGAACAATGGCATGGAGCTTAAAGTCGTGCTGGCAATTTGTTAAGCCCAAAGCTGAACTGAGCTAACCGGGCAGCTCATGCACTGCCACCCATCTTGCCCACACGCACCAAAACGGCAGACAGACTTTCTCTCTCCGAGTCCAAAAAAGGAACGATGGCAGGCATTTGCTGCCCAAGCTGTCGCTTCTTTTGCCCCCGTGGTGGGTCTGACAGCATTTGCTGCTGACATGGCCAGTGAAGGCTATCCAGAAATGCCTCTGTCCAAACAGGGTTTGATTGCCTTTTACTTTCAGCAAAGATGATCAAATACTTAGCTTTTCAATGTCCCAAGGCAGGTATTTCAGAGTTAGAGATTGCTTTGAGCTCATGCAGCGGAGAGAGGAAGCACTTGGAAGGAGCAAGAAGGAAAGGAAACTTCATTTTCTGTGACTCAGCCAAACCCAGCCCCCACTGCCCCCTTCTGCTTTTCCTCCTTCCCTCGTGTGTGGGGCAAAAAAGAGACATTTCCCAGCACGTCTGGTGGACATCTCATTCTCAGAGGTAAGCTGCCCTTCTTGGGGCTCTTTCTTATAATTAACTTACTTTAACTCCAACTAGACTCACCCCTATTTGCTGCCCACTCCCCGGTTTCGTCCACACAGCCCGTGATGCGGCACAATGCTGCTGGGAGCGCATAACCACATCAGTCCAACCTTTTGGCACTTCATACTCAGCCTGCAGCCGGAAAAGCAGATGACTAATTTGCAGTTTTCAACGGCTCGAGTGCTTTCATCCCGGGGCATTTTCCCCGTTCCAAGCTCGAGGCAATCATCCAGGCTTGCACCCTCTACCCAACAATGCCCCACTTAATGGGAGACCCAAGCATGAGAGCCTCGGGCTGCCACTGTGAAGAAGTAATAACCAGCATTTCCCACTCTGCAAAGCGAGTAATTTAGACTTTATTCACCGGTGCTGCTCTTCTGTCATGCTTCTAAATCTCCCACCTGGGTCAATATCCACCACTCACACTGAGACTGCAATCGCTGCAGAAGTCTTCTGTCCAAATGTCCTTCCAAGTGAAGGAAGGAGAAGGACGCAGCAGGGTTTCAGCTTTTCTCGTACGTCGATTTTCACCTGGAATCCTGGCTGATCCCTCCAGCAGTTTCATTAAAAGTGAAATATTTATTTAAGCAGAAGGGTGGGTTTAAATGGTGGAGAATACCATGTAAATCCAACCCTTTTACTCCCTGGGTGCTGCAGCCGGTGGAGTGGCTGAGGGGAAGAAAGCAGAGGGATGGATACACCCCATAATAATGTGTGGGCACCCACCAGCAGCGCTGTGGGTTATTCAGGGAGCTAGTGACCCATGGAAGCTCAAGCGGGTAAAACCTGCTCAGCGGACCTTCAGTTCCTAGCAGGGTGGCTTAATGCAATGTGTGAACTTGCCCAGTTTGTAGGGATTGCAATTGTTCTGAGGAATTGGACCAGGATGAAGGGTCCTGCAAGAGACAGACGGTGGAAAGTAGCCAGAGAAAATTCAGCAAATCGATTTTCTTTTTCTAGAGAGCATTAGAGAGAGAACCTTGAAGGGACACCTGGAAAAACTATCCTAGGAGAAACTGCTGCTCAGTTTTAGCTGCTCGTCGTGTTGATGGTCTTTGGAGAGGCCAAAACCAGTTATTTGAGGGGTGGGGAGAAATGGGAGGAATGTTCCGGACTGTTGGAAAATGGGGACCTCTGAAACGACCATGGCAGGGAAAGTTATTAGAACAGCTCAGCACCTTCAGCAGAGAGCTTGGTGCCCTCCAGTTGCCCAGCCGTAAACCTCTGAGCAAAGTCCCCCACTAGCGTGGCCACCTGCACCCATTTGGAGCATTTGGCATGCAGTCCTCTGCAAAGCCCTCTGATGCTGGAAAGCAAAGCCCATGTGCCACCACTGAGAACAGGCAGCAGCCTTGGGAAGTTGCGGGGGACGTGCCTCTGAGAAGCAACAAGAGGGAGCGTGGGGGGAATCCTCACATGGACTGGTTCTGTTATCTGCAGAAGCAAGATGCCGAGCGGGTTTTGGCTGGCAGTGTGCACCCTGGCCCTGATCCTCAAGGGTGCATCCCCACAGGAGAATGTGTGCCAGGCGCCCAAAGGCGAGGACGGCTACCCAGGGACTCCGGGCCGGGCCGGGAGGCCGGGCCAGAAAGGAGATGTCGGTGAACCAGGTAAGGGGGCCTTGGAGAACCCAGAAGAAACAGCCTTGTCCAGCCGGGTAGCAGCCCTGGGTGTGGGGAATGCCCCCTTGATGGACCGAAGCTTGATGCCTGCAAGAGCAACATGGAGAAGGCTTCCCCCTGCCCCCCCATGCTTCCTCTTTGGGTTACTGCTGCCTCTGTAGACTCACACAGGTGGGATTAAGTCCAGATGAGCTCAGTAAAGTTTACTTCTGAGGTCACATGTATAGAATTGCAATCCGAAGCTCATAAAAGCTTGAAATGATTTCTCCTGGAGCAATGAAGGGTGGGGTCTAGTTTTCGTCTTCAATAGGAAATGTCTATTGTTCCCTTAGGCATTTCCTTAAATGCTAAAAATTCAGTGACTGGGCCTGAGATGCCTCCAAGGCACCCGAGCTCTCCACTGCGGACCCGATCCTGGTGGGCGATGTCTGCTGATGCATGGGCCTGGGCAAGCCTCTTCCTCTGAGCTGATGCACCTAACAAACCCTTTTCCTGCTTGCCTTTGAGGTATGATTGGAAAGAGCTCAGGCAAAATGGGAGCCAAGGGTGAGCCTGGACTGCCGGGTTTGCCAGGCAAGCCTGGGAACCAGGGCTTCAGGGGCCCCGATGGTCACCCGGGCCTCCCTGGCTTGCCTGGAGAGAAAGGAGTCAAGGGGCAAGTGGGCAACGTCATGAGGCAGCCCCGAGCGGCCTTCTCAGCGATTCGGAAGAACCCCAACCCCACTCCAAACCCAAACGCCGTGGTCTTCAACAACATCGTAACCAACCAGGACAATGGCTACAGCTCACTGACGGGCGAATTCACCTGCAAGGACCCGGGCTACTACTACTTTGCTTTCCAGGTGATCTCCCAGGGCAACCTTTGCCTGCGCCTGATGCACAAAGGTAACCTCGTGGCCACCTTCTGCGAAACCAACCGGCTTGGCCTGTACCAAGTCAACTCTGGTGGCAGCGTCCTCAGGCTGGCCCAGGGTGACCGTGTCTGGCTGGAGAGTGACGCCGAGTCCAGGAACAACATGTACAGTGGTGACGACGCCGACAGTGTCTTCAGCGGCTTCTTGCTGTTCCCGGCAGGGCCCTGAGGAGCCAGAGGCAGCTCTGCTCCTCCCTCGGCCACCCTTCTCCAAATCCTCCCTCTCCACAAGCAGCCCTTTGCTGGAGAGGCAGCATGCACCCTTCCTTCCTCCCTGGACCTCCGACACATGCACACCCCATGTAGCTCCCGAGAGGCACCAAATAAATGTTCTGCGTTTGGAAACGGCACTGCGTCCTGTTTGCTGGGTCTCCAGGCACCATGAGCTCAGTGAGCCTAGGTCTGGCGTGCTTGATCACCACCAAGGGGGGAGCAGGGCAGGGCGTTCTGGGTCTCTGCTGGCTGGGATGCCTAGGGAGCTGGCTGTCCTTGTTCCACGGTGCTGCTTCTAGCCCCCGGCTCCGTCTAAAGGAAGGAGGCCGCGAGCAGCAACAGCGGCAACGGCCCCTGTTGTCGCTGAGCAGCCCAGCAGGGAGAGAAGGCGCACCATTGCCTGTGATGCCGCTGCCTCTTTTTGTGTCTCCCTTCCCCTCCCTCTGTCTCTCTGTCTCTCTGCCTCTCCCTCTCCCCCCACCCCCGGGTGCTGTCACTAATTGGGCACCAAAGGGGACCCGGGCAAAGGGCCCATGGCCAGGCAGAACACCCAGTCCAGAGTGGCGTCTTGTGCATTGCCAAAGAAGAGGACACCATGTTGCGTACCTTCGGCATACGCACATTTAGAAAGCAAGAATGATGCTTCAGTGGGAAGGGAGTCCAGCTCGCCATAGCGGGGGCCGCTGGCAACCAGTCTGGGCTGTTGCCCAGGTCCTGATGTGCCTTCTCCGTGCTCCAGCTATCCATTTCCTGCTCTTTAAACCAGAGAAGGGTGGACAGCCCTTCTAGCACGCCTTCACATAGAGGACTGTCCTTCGACCACCCTCCAAATCGATTGCCCTCTGTCCCTGCTGGACCAACCAGGCTGACTTAAATGGGGTGGGATGAGCTGGAGGGACCGTGCTGAGCAGGGTGGACTAAAGAACCCAGGCCAGAAAGCAGAGAGGCAAAGAGGCAGAAGCCTGCGGTGCATCCTGGCCCCCAGGTCTCCTCGCCTCTGTTACAAAAGGACAGGAACACTCTTGGGATGGACAAAGCTGCCGGCCCTGTTACATTCCCTGCGTGTGAATTTGTGAAAGCCTCTTGCTCCTTCTGTTTCACGTGTGAGCAGAGTTGGGAATTTGCTCCATGCTTAGCGAATGCACACGGAAACATCTTCTGTCCATTTCTGGCGGTGTCTGGGGTGGGACGTGGCACTTCCTTCCTTTTCGGGGCTGCAAGTCAGCAGAGTCAGGAAACTTCCTCCAAGATGGTCCAAGCTAGCCTGGCCCAAGCAGCAGCCACAGATGTGTGTTGGATTGCAACTTCCAGCATCCCCAGCTTAGGGAAGCAGAGTGGGGAAGACTGAAAAGTGTCAAGCAAGCAGTTCTGTTCTCTCTCTCTCTCTCGTACACTGAGAGAGAGAGAGAGCACCCATGTCATGGCTGTGCTACATAGATCAAAGAGTCTACTGAATACGTTCAATTCTCGTCAGACTCTTCTTTGAAACACTCTTCTCCCTTCCCTTTAGGGTGCTTCTTCCATCTGTGAATCTCAACCCTCCCTCAAGCATGCCAATGGCTCCCTCTTGTTGCCCACCTTGGCCCTGGTCTTCTCAACACAGGGGCACCATCACATTTCACTCATAAACAGGGGAATGTTAGAATCAGGAAGCCTGGGTTACCCCAAGGAGTGTCGCAAATTCCTCGTCGCTCTGAGCCCATCTTGTGTTGCATCACAGCCTGACATGGAGAAGGTGGGGACAAAGCCAGGAAAAGTCTGTGCTTGCTCAGAGACTGGGAGGCTTGGTTTGCTAGGAAAAAATAGCTCTGCAAATTTCCTATGGACAGAGAAGCAGAGAAACTGGGGACTGTTGTGATGAATTCAGGGTGGAGATGAGGAGGGTCAAGATCTCCTCTTGATCATCCCAGAGTGCAGGGCACTAAATACTGGGCTCAAGTGACAGGAAGCAGATTCTGGCTGGGCATCAGAAAGAACTTCCTCACTGTTGGAACAGTACAATAAAACCCACGGCCTAGGGAGGTGGTGGACTCTCCCGCCCTGGAGGCACTCAAGAGGCAGCTGGACAGTCATCTGAGAGGGATGCTTGGACCTGGAGTCCTACACTGAGCAGCAGCTGGAGCCAATGGTCCTCTGGCCCCTTCCAGCTCTACGATTCCATGATTCTATGTGTCCACACCCAAGGAAGCTGCATCAGGGAGTCAGGATCCCATCCATGAGTTCTTCCACATCCTCGGCTGAGGTGGAGCATCTTCTGAGATGCTGAAGGTGTCTGCGCTAGCACTGGAGGCTGGGTACCACATCGGTCCTCAGACTTTGAGACACCGGCATCTTCATCAGAGGAGGACGTGACCCGCCTTGGGGCTAGGCCAGGCATGACAAATGGCCAGGATTTTGCCAAATTACCTCCTTTCACTGGAGGGCTGAGGAAAGGGGAACACTCAAAATTGTTCTCTCCTACCTGTCTCGTTGCCTCAGCCTAGAGAGGCTCCTTCTGTGCTTTAAATACAGTGAGGTGATATAGGATCCCCAGCCAGTCCCAAAGCGTTTTGTGGGGTGGGGTGGGGGGTCTCTTAATTCCAAATGCTGAAAGGAATCTTTGCCCTCACCCTCTCCCTGTCTGCACATAGTTCAGAGGGACCTGCTTTGGTTCAGCATTTCTGTCAGTTTCCATTTCACAGAAAGGGGAATTTCAGACAGGGCTGGCCCATGTTTCTGTAGCTGAAGATTTTTTCCAGGCTGTGGGATAAATTGACCCCACCCCCTCCTGGTCACATGTGTTCTTCAGCACGAGAGTCGCGTGCTAAATGGTTGCAAAATGACCCAGGCCTGAGCGTCTGATGCCATTTTCTCATCTGAATGTTTCTTGTTTGGTCCGTTCCTTCCTCCCTCTCCATTGCTACCATGTCTGGGACCTAAGAGAGATCAGAATTCCAGATAGTCAGAACCGCCTGCTTAAGAGGCACAAAATAGGAGGCCAACCTGCTAGAGAACAGTCAGAAACGTGACGTGACCTAGCCCAAATCTGAGGTCATCGGAAGGCATGTTCCTGGTGGTTCCCGGTGGACCTATGACACAATGGGAGTCCACCTTGAGAGGCACCATCAGCATGCTGGCTCCTTTCCGTGGATCTCCGGGCCTCTGGAGGACAAGCAGGATGCTCGTGGCACCTCCTGATTTCAAGAATCCTCCCTTGGTTGGCCAGTCAGAGATGTTATCGATATTCTATCTTTTCAAAATGTGCTTTATTTATGTCTCCAGATCCAGTGTAGCTGAGGAGGAAAGGGCAGCGAAAAGAACAGAAAAGGGGAGAAGAGAAGGAGCTGTTTAAAACAAGCTGGGTAACAACTGTGAGCACTTTAACAAAAAATAAATAAAATAAAAATCCACCTCTGCTTTCTGGTTCTGTTGCTAGTCTAGAATCATCCCATCAGAAGGGGTGTTAGAGATCATCTAATCCAACCCCCTGGCAAGGCAGAATTTCTGCAGCTATACAATTCCTGATTCCTGACTTCTGCTTAAGGACCTCCAAAGAAGTGGTGTTGGCCACCCTTTGAGGCAGTCTGTGCCCCTCTTGGACTATTAATGTTTAATCGAAACTCTGGTTTTGTCATCTCAATGCACTGTCTCCACTCTTCCTCTCTGGAGCAGCAGAAAACCAATGTGCTTACTTTGCAAATGTTCCTGTTTACTTGGGCCTGAGGTCATCAAGAGGGGGAGCAGTATCAGGAAGCTGTTGAAGCTCCAGGAGGAGGACCGTTCTCCTTTTTCCTGCTGAGAAAGGGCCTGGATCGGGTCCAGAAAGAGAGGCAAGAGGATAGGGTAGAGGCGGGGGTGGGCCCTCCCTCGCTTTTCACCTGGACCCGGTCCCAGGCCCAGAACCAGCCCTGCAGCGGCCAAACAGAGGGGATGGCTTTCTGTCTTCTCCAGCATCGTCCATGTGCTTTTTTGCTCTGGACCTCAGAGCAAACCCACAACATCCCCTGCTCTTCACTTCCTCTAAGAGTTTAATTCTTGTCTGCAAAGGACTAAGCACTGCTTCAGAGATCACTGTACAGAACAGGGTGGCAAGCCGGAAGGTCCACTGCTGGCCAATATCTGGTGGACCACTGAGCGTCTGGTGGGTGCCGGGAACCCCAGCTAGAATCCTGGTCTTGGTGCATCTTGCTTTGACCAGCAAAACTCATCTTTTCTGCTCAAGGCCCAAGTGGCTTACTCAGGATCGCTTGATACAGAGGAGTTTTGCCTCAATTGTTTGGACATCCCAAGTATGTATTCGCTGTTAAAATTTAAAAACACCTGGGCAGAGAAGGCATTTTCATCACCAACACTGGTATCGCGGTGTCAGAATAAAAGCAATGGCAGTGTAGCAGACTTGGTGCCAATTTATCAGCTTGTCCTCTCCAGCCATCCATCACCGATTCCTTCTTGGATCATCTTAGCTCCTTTTGAGGCACATCATCTGAAGGTTTCCGGTGGTCCACAACCCTTTGTCAGGTCATAGGCCATCTTATCTTAAGGCAATCGACACTGAATTGTAGAATCAAGAATTACACAATTAGGAATATTCCGAGCAGCCAGGGGGACATGGACGGGACCTTTCCTGTGGCGACGTCCTAATTATGGAGTCTTCTCTATAATGAGATGCAATCCCCCCCCAAAAAAAATTTAGTTTTAGGTGATCTCTTGATACTTTCTTGTTCTCTATAGGCCTTTGGCTGCTTTTAGATGTTCCAGCTCCGCAGTTGCTGGAACTGTTTTGCTGGTTAGTCATAGACTCCACTCTAATTTGCTGTGAGATTCTGAACTGTTAGTCACTTTGGGGGTGCTCTTGGCAGGGGAGGAGGCGCAAACATTCATGGTGTTATTCCTCTTGGTTTGGGGCAGAGTTTCATGCTGTACGTGTCGGAGGGCTCAGATTCCATATATGCCCTCTTCAGGGAATGAGGACATCTGGGTGAGGCCCTGGGGACCCATGTAGTCATTGTAGACTAGGCTGACCAGCCTTCTCTGTCCTGCACCCTCCAGATGTTTGAACTACACATCCCATGATTCCTGGCCATTGGCCATACTGGCTGGGTTTGAGAAGAGCTGGAGTCTAAAACATCTTCAGGGGGTTGGGGGAATTGACTAAGCTATTGCTCCATGATTTCCCTGACAGAAGGCAACTTTCTGTGTTGAGCCCCCAGGAAAGTAAGACTTCAGCTTGCAGGAAGATAGATAATAGTCATGTCTGAACTGGGAAGCATGCAGATGACTGCCCTAAAGGCAGAGAAGGGGTGGGCCAGTTTCTGATTCTCCCAGGCCACCAACTTCCCCATCAGGACTGGAAATGTTGCAAGGAGGTTCTCCGGAGCCCAAAGCAGCTCGCCCTGCCGCTTCCTCACCACGCCGAGAGTCCAGCAGTTTCCGCAAGAGGTAAGGGGCTGCTGTGAGCCACGCAACCCTGGGATCGGGCTGCCACTCTGGAAACCACCTAGACCTAAGGTAGAGCACCTGGTGGAGTAGTGGCTGGGGAGGTGGTGACTCAGGGAGGCTACTGCAGTGGGGTTTTGGGGGATAGGCTCGTTGGGCGGTGGGTATGCAGACGGGCACTTTCCGAAGGAAGGAGGAGCGATCCCTCTCCACGCATGGACAGCCGACAAGCCTGCTTTGTTACCTCCCTCCTTCTGACCCACAACTTCAGCGCTGAGATGGGTTCTTCCTGGCCCCCAGGGGCCTTTTTCCTAGTGTCTTCTATGAGGGAATGTTGGCACATGCAGGTTTTCTTAGGGGAAGTGTGGGGTCCCTGTGGTGTTCAGATCCCAGCATCTCCGGATCAAAAGCTCAGCTAGCAGAGGAAGCAGGGAAACCTCCATCCTCAGCCGTGGGGAGCAGCTGCAGAGGTCGGGATGGAAGTGGGCTGTCAGGATCTGGCTTTCTTCTGCCCCCATATGCCCTCCCCTCTGAAGCAGCTTTTCTTTATTTCAACGATAACACCAAACTAAAACCAAGAATTGGTGTTGGAGGTCTCTTACGCATGTGAGTACAGAGGAGCTCCTGGCTTCTTCTCTCTGGGAGGACATTGGCTGCTAATGTTTGAACATGGTTGAACATGGCTCTGCCATTAATAATGGTTTTATCTGCAGGAATGAAGAGGTCGCCATGGATCAAACATGCTCAGCAGCTCTTTGGCCTTCATGGCCCATTCCAGCTCTTCAGTTCTATGATGTTATGATTCTATTAATCTGTGCTGCACATGGATTGGCCCCTGGTTGCCCTCCATCTTGGCTCGGCTTTGTTCGGGCCACTTGTCAACCTTCTCTTAACTCTTGGGGTGGGAGGGGGGTTTCCACTGTCCCATTTGCATGCATCCATATTTTATACTGATTTTTTAAACCACCTGTTTTCCTTGTTTACAAAGCATGACATAGCCTTGTAATTAATTAATAAGATGAATGGATTAATTAACATTAGCTTGTATCTTGCATCTGGGATAAGTAGCTGGGGAAGGTTGGCTAGGATTGGTTTCTGCGGGGTGGGGGAGTGCATTACCTTGTCCCCAGGAAACACTCTTTGTGAGGTGGGGAGGAAGTAACATCTTCCTTCCTTCCTTCCTTCCTTCCTTCCTTCCTTCCTTCCTTCCTT
>JAIXND010000800.1:5177404-5212424 GCA_023646645.1 Varanus salvator macromaculatus | reverse complement strand
CTTCCTTCCTTCCTTCCTTCCTTCCTTCCTTCCTTCCTTCCTTCCTTCCTATGCTAGCAAACCTCCACAATGTTCTCTCATTCCCAAACTGCTTCTCTTTCCTGTTTCCTCAGGGCAAAGATGGACTCTGCCTCAAGAAAGCTTCTGAGCTGGGGATTCAGCCTCATTTTTCTGGTTCTGATGGGTTCATCTCCTCAAGCTGCTTCTGCCCAGGTGTGCTATGGAACTCCAGGACTGCCAGGTGTGCCAGGTCCCCCAGGCAAGGATGGGAGAGATGGACATAAAGGATCCAAGGGAGAGCCAGGTAACTAGTCTCTGGTGGGAACCAAGACAACCGCTGTCCACTTGAGTCAGCATGACTGAGCTCCCTTGGTTTGCTGCATGAAGGAGCAGTGATCTCAGGGCGATCGCTTCTTGATGATGGCTTTTATTAGAGCTGAACCAACAAAGAAAATCTCAAATACCCAAGAACATTCTGAGTGATTCCTTTTTCTCACCACCCTAGAAGAAGGCCATTTTGCAGAATGTTCTCTGAATATTCTGCACCTTCCCTTTTCCTTTGGGTGACATTTGCCATTCAGTCCCCATTCCCTCCCTCCCTCCAACACACACACACACACACACACCCCTCCCCAGACTTTTGCTGGGGACAATGCAAAATGACAGACAACACAAAATGATGACCGGGCTGCTACACATTTGCAAGAAAACACTTGCAGCAAAAACCTTGGGGACGACTCCATGGTCCTGCTACTGCTGATACGGAAGGCAAAAAGCCAGTCCTCGATTTATCCTGGGCAATTGGAGGGTGTGATGGCCTAGTGTTTGTGGTTGGAGTGCGATGTGCTCTGTTTTGGATCTTTGCAGGCATTCCAGCCACTCCTGGAAGCCAAGGTCCCAAGGGGGTGGCAGGAGAACCTGGCTTCACAGGCATTCCCGGGAAGAATGGCCCAAGAGGCCCTGATGGACCTCAAGGAGACCCTGGTCTGAAGGGTGAGATGGGCAAGCCAGGGGAGCCAGGTGGCTACAAGCAGAAGCATCAGGCAGCTTTCACCGTGATGAGGCAAACGGGTGAGCATCCTGAAAAGAATTCCCCCGTCATCTTCAGGAAAGTCGTCACCAACATCAACAATGACTATGACATCAACACCGGCAAGTTCACCTGCCGCATCCCTGGCGTCTACTACTTCACCTTCCATACCTCCCAGACAGCCAACCTCTGTGTCAACATGTACAAGAACCGGGACAAGGTGGCCAGCTTCTGCGACCACGTGTCCAACACCAAGCAAGTCAGCTCAGGTGGCATCTTGCTTCAGATGCAGGTGGGCCACCAAGTGTGGCTGGCAGTCAATGACTACAATGGCATGGTGGGGATTGGTGGCTCTGACAGTGTCTTCTCAGGCTTCCTCCTCTTCCCTGACTAGATTCTTCTCACACTTTCTGGAGTAGCTGAGCAAGAGCTTTTGGGAAGCATTCAAGCGTCCAGTGCCCACCCTTCATGTAACTGCTTTCTTAGTATTCCTTTTCTGTTGTTCCCCAGATGATTCCAAGTGTTGTTAAAAATGCTCAATAAACCTGTTCATTGCCATTTGTGTGTGCAATGTGTGCATTTATAATCATATTCCCAGGCTAGTTTGCAGGAAGAATGAAACAATTAAAATATAAATGCAAAAAAAACAGAACACCATAAAAGTCAGTATGATTAAAATGGCATTGAAAAGGCCTGCATTTGCTTTGAGGCAAATGTTCAGTCCCTGAAAATGGTTTTCTCCCATCCAGGCCGCTTAGCCCAAAGATTAAAAGCAGCTGAAGTAAAAGCGAACGAGCATCGATAAATAAAAATTATAAATCCTAAAGTGATCAAAGTGTGTACATGCCCTTTCTTCAGAAGCAGAGTAGCTTGGGGGTTTACCCCACTGAAAAGAATGGACTGCCTCTAAGACAGCCTTTCCCAACCTGGTGGGCTCTAGGTATCTTGAACTTAAGACCCATTGTCCTCACCTTGTGCTAATTTGAAATCATGCACTGCTTCCTCAGAACCAGAGCTAGGGTGGCAGCAATGAAGGGAACTGCTAAGGAGAACGTAGGAGGGATAAAACGTGTGTGTGTGTGTGTGTGTGCGCGCGCGCGTGTGTGTTAGGAGTCCTGCTGAACCCATTTCTTCCCGAGTGGCAGTTGTGGAGAGGGAAATGATGCTGGAGTCAATCAAAGAGTTAATCCAGAATGCACACAACAGGCCCTGTTTCAATACAGAAGCTCACAACCAATTCTGAGCTTTCTAAATTACTAAACTCCTGGCTTAGCCCTGCTGAGTCGGTCAGTGTTAAGAGCAGCCATGTCTCTACCAGTGAGCGGACTAAAGTACTCAATTGCCGGACACAGAGGCGGTTACTGCACTCCCTATGGATCGAGGAGGATATGCATGGCAACACGGAACATAGTGTATGTTGGAGGGAAGGGTAACCATCCTAGGCAAGCCCTGCAGCCTTAATCCAGTTTGTCCTGGGAATACAGGGGAGGCCTCTGCCACCACCCAAGGGATCCAGGGACTGAGACTGCACCTCTGCCTCTTGGGTAGAGCATGACAGCAGCACAAGCACCAGCCTGGGCCCATCCAGCAGCCAAAGAAGGTGCAGCTGTAGGGAGCACATTTCTCTCCGTGCACCAAGAAGGACAGCCTTCTCCAACCGGTGGGACAGGACGCCTGAAGGCACGCATGCTCTGGCCCCACCCACAAGCCAGCGTCCCAAGGCATTGGGTGGGTTTGGGATGGATGTGTGTGTACCACTGGCACAAAAGGCAGGGTATACATCTTCTGTAGAATAAATAACACACACCAGGCATTCACATTCTCTGAGTGGCAGATCTTCTCTTCGAATCTAGTTGCTATCTGGCAACCAAATTTTGTGGTTGTAATTTAGAGACGTGCCCCCAGTTCTGTGTGGGGCATGCCAGAAACAGGGCTTTTTCGTGACCACCCTGTGATTATGGAAACCTCTCCAAGGAAGCTGGGCTGCCACAGACACTGCCATCTTTCTGGGGCAAGATTCAGGTGCTTGGACATAGAAACATAGAAACACAGAAACAGAGCGAGTCAGAAGGGGCCTCCTGGGCCATCTAGTCTGACCTCCGGCACCAGCCGGCTCCGCTCATGACATGCCCACCATGTGCATGTCCAGCCTATCTTTGAACACCCTCACCGATGGGGCCTCAACGACGATAATTTATGGCCCAATCATCTTGGGATGTTCTAACTCTTTCCCAGACTGTTCTTCTCAGAATTGCAACTTGAAAACTGAGCCCAGTTCAGTGGGAAACACTGGAGCTTCAGCTGGAAGCCTTGGCCTGCAATACATATAACATTGGAACTAGTAGGGTCTTGGTTAGGAGGAGAAACCAAAAAAAAATAAAATAAAATGCCTGGCACAGGAATCAACTATGGATGGATGGCTGTATCAGAGTGTGAAATATGGTAAATTCACACTAAAATACAAGCTGAATAAATGTTTCCTCTGTTGTGAAATATTGATCCAGAAGTTTGCATGCAAAACTGCCTTACATGGAAGATCGGTCTTCATGCTGGGTGGCGCTGTGCAGAAGAACAACAGAGACCCAGGTTCAAATCCCCACCTTCTTGGCTCTTGAATCATGTTCTCATGCCACCCTCTCAGCTATTATTGACCCTGAGTTAAGACCCAAGAAGAGGCAGGTAGATAGCTAAGAACATGCATGTCCATAAATATTAAACAACTTTCTGTTGGAAAGTTTATTCCTATTAATACCTCCCCCACCACAAAAAGTAGTCATTTCCAAAACATGCGAGTGAGTGTTATACTTCCAGCAATGAACTTCTTTAGATAAAACCTAATTTAAAAAATATATTGTTTCCAATATTCCTGGACCACCAGGTTTGGTTTAAGCATAATCTGAGATCCAATGTGCACTCCGATTCATTGTTCTAGTCTTACTTAAGGCCTTGTGTGTCATATTGATCCCCCTTATTTTAACTATAACAAAATAAAATTGTGGGGGAAGAATAGGGGGACATGAGCTTTTTGGAAAATGTTCAATAAGGAGGAAAATTATAAATTTGGTATGTGGCACTTTGTGGTTACTCCAGAGGAAGTGGAGCATGAATATGGCTGGAGAGAAGGTTTTGGCTAAGCATTAGAAGGAACATTGTCATGGTAGGATTACAGACGGCCTCGAGCGACGAGTTCTAATTCACTGGAAATATTTAAGCAATGTCTGAATCATTTGTCAAAGATTCTGTAGCTGTAGATAGAGATGTGTGAATCTGCTCACTGAGCTTCTCCAACACTCGTTTTGCACCTCTGCATTTTTCTTCCATTGCTTCAAACCTGCTTGTGTGCATTTCTCACAACTGCTCCGTTTCGTTTCGTTTCGTTTCGTTTTATGCAACTTTTTATTAATTTTCAAAACAATGCTAAAACATCCATCATCACAAACATCGAAACTACTGAGTCAGTCCCTTATTACATATCTTTTAGCATTCTGTGATAATTTCAAATCCATTTAAAAAATCTTAAAAAACCTTTTTTAGATCTAAACCAAGTCCCGTTTCTCCAGCCAATAACAAAGGTTCTGAATATGATAGAAGTGACTATCTTCTTTCTCCTTCTGCAGTAAGATCAGTTTGTCCATTTCTTACAAAGTCCTGTTTTTCCTTGACCAATATTAATCAGTATCTTCTTTCTTTTTTGATAGAAGTTTCAACCTGACCAACTCTACACAATTCCAAATCTTTTCATTTTTCTAGTATTGAGCAAATAGACTCCTCCTTATAATGATTACAAATACGATCAGATGCATTTTTTGCATACAAATATTCCAATCTAATATCCACTAAAAAGAAAAGTGAAATAAAAGGGACGTTCATGTTCACATAGCTAACATCCATTTATCGTCCTTAAGGACATCTTATCTAGCCTATTTCACAACTCAGCTGCTCCTTTTCTTCATAGACTGGAATGATGCATGCCTGAAAGGCTCTTTCAGGTGTTAGAGCAAAATGCAATCACACCTGCATTAAAACAGGACAGCCCATAAAGCCTTGATATTCCAAGGACACACCTAGCTCGGGCCTATTCTTTGCAAAGGTCATCTGCAGGTAGCAGGAGAAGACCTCCACAGAATAACGGACACAATAGGGGACAAAAACATTCTGTTCTCGTGTGGCCAACCAGCTGTCTGAGGGAAGCCCACAAGTACAATGAGTGCAGCAGCACTACCAGGCCCATGCATAACCACCGGAGCTAAGCTAGCTGGTTGATTGATACATGATAAATGGAAAGTCAGACAGATGACTGATGACTTGTAACCCTTGATAGCCTTCTAGTCTAGCTTTCTTCAAATCTATCTAACCCCCCTGTCTATGTAGATTCCCATAACTACATTTGAGGTGAGCAATTCCATAGTTCACCTCTGTACTACCTGAAGTCCTTCTACCTTTCCTGAATCTCCCACCATTCAATGTCAAGGAGCAGATTACTTCTCTGAGCTCTGATTTTATGGGGAGGGGGGACATTTTGACCCCTGTCAGTCTTCTCCATACTGCCTAGCAAAAGGACACCGCCTTTGCCCACTGTCCAAGGAGCATTTCTGCAACATCCCAATGCAATGGGCTTACACATGCTTGAGCCTTCGTGTCTCCCAGCACATGCTCCTCAACCCGTTTATTAACTGGAAATATCTGGGATCTTCTTTGGCCAGTGGATTTGATCTGGGTTTGGGGGTGCCTGCTCTAAAGCGCCCCTAGAACATGGAGGCAAATTTGGTAAAGGCTCAGACAGCGTCTCTCTGGTGCAGCCGGGACAAAAGTGCTGACACACAAGGTGCTACCCAGAAAAAGTCTCATGGCCTGTTGGCACCAGAGATGTCCTTGTGGGTTTCCACAAAAGCCACAAACGACCGGGAACACAGCTTTGCTCAGAACATGCCTGACCACAAGGATGGGTTCCCCATATTTCTTGCTGAGTTGCAGGAAGGACCCTAAGAAACACTCCTGCACTTCTCCGTGTTGTGAGCAAGCTGCAGATGCAAAACTGCTGGCCTGGCATGGATGGACGGAAGGAGGCGAACAAAGAAAGGGGAAGCTCCCGCCAGCTCCTCTGTTGTCACGAGCACACAAAGTTTCTCTCCGTGCACGGAGGTGCAGTTGGGCTTTGGCCTGGGGGAGGGGGCAGGGGCAGCCTGTCCCTGCCGCAGACGCGTCCTCCTGTCTCTGCTGTGCCACCGCCTTCAGTTGGGGCCTGAAGGAGTTCGGCCTCGTTGCCCGAAGGGTTGATCTTCAAGGTAAGGGAAAGCTTTCCAATGGTCAACATTGCTTTTCAGACCAGCTTCTGTGTGCGCCTGTGAAGTGGTGGGGAGGAGTTCATAGCAACTAGCCGGACAGAGATCCCAAGAGAAAGCCAGTCCTGGAGATCCAGGAGAAGACAACCAGCTTGGTGGGCACCCACATCCGAGTACAGCCCACAGCTCCAGTGATGCCACCCCTTGTGGCCATGAAGGAGAGCTGTGGCTTGTGAGAAGCTGCGAATCGGTACCCTTTTGCAAAGTGTACATGTGCATGTGTGCGGGTGTCTTTCTGAGGGTGACAGCATCAGAGATGCATGGAGCTGCTCTGCAGACAGGGGAGCTTCTGCGTTTTTGGAGATCCTTGAGAGGGACACTGTCTGGTTGGAGGGGAGGCCTGTCTGATCGGGTTCACCAGTCTGCTCTCTCCCACTGGGCCCAGTCTGCACCTGTCTCCAAGCTCTGGAGAGCCCTTCAGAAGGCACCTTCAGTGGGTCCCCTCCTTCTGTGAGGCCACCTTCTCCTGGTCATCAGCACAGCTCCAACTTGCTTGCTTGACGTGCAAGGCACAGCAGACCTTCAGCTCGTCTGCTCACCACCATTGCTGTCTGGGGCAGAGCAAGGGGCTGCTGCACAAGCAGGGTGCCATGTTGGACCCCTGCAAGGGCACGGATCCTTGGCAAGTGCCCATGTACACTTACCTGTGCAGACCCAGATGAGAAGGAGTGGGCAAGTGTCATGGAGTGCGAGGTTTCCCCTTTCTCATTTTGGTTGCTGGGCATGCATGCAGCAGGGAGAAGGACTGGGCAGCCATGGGTCTCCTGCTAGCTAGCAAGCCCCTGTAAGGAGGGCTGAAGCCCCTGCGCGGAGCTGCTTGGCTGTGCCATGTCCTGCATGAGAGCCAGGCAAGGAAGTTCACTAGGGAAGAGGGCTTGTGCCCCATCGGCAGACCATCCCTGCAGCATAACCCCAAAGGAAGGGCACCCTCTGGTCGGTGCTGGTTCAGGACACCTTTTGCTCTGTCCCTTTGTCGACATGAAACTCTCCACACCAAGCCAGGCTGTCAGGAAACGATGCCATTCCTGCAGCTCGTTATGGTGAGCAGGCATCTCACTGGATACCAGCAGATGGGCTGCTTTTGGTATGGGTGAAGGGGAACTGATGGGGTGGCGGACTGGGGACTGCGTGAAGCTATGCTAGAGCTGAGAGGCTCCCGGGGAAAATGCCTTTAGATGAGGGGAGTGAGGAAGGAAGAACAGCGCTAGGGAGTCATTCCGGAAGGGGGCAGAGACTTCTGCCAGTGCAGAAGTGCGCAAATACCTTCTGACCGGCTTCTGCTCCATCACTCCTTGTTCTTCCAGGATGTTCTCCACCAGGATGCTGGTGTGGGTGATGCTGCTGTTTCTGCCTGCAGCCTGGCTGGTGGGGGCTGACACTTGCCATGGTCTGCCTTTCATCCCAGGAACACCTGGAAGGCCAGGCGCACCAGGAACCGATGGCATAGATGGAACTGATGGGCCAAAGGGCAGCCGAGGTAAGGGGAAGGGAGGCGCAGGGCCTGGAGCTCCGTCCCAAGCATCTTGCTGTCGCTTCCATCCAAAGCAGAGAGCAAGTGCAAGCCCCACTCCAGGCATTCTGTGCAATTCAAGTGGAAGGAAGTTTGCAGAAGGGTCAAGCACTCTTTCCTCTCCTCCCCATCCCCATTCTCCCCTCCTGGCAACAGCACCACCCGCTCCTCCCATCTGAAAATGCAGATGGGCTGCATTCCTCAAGCAAGCTGAGGACAGGCAGGTGAAGCTTTTCCTGGACCAGCTGCAGCTAGGAAGGTCAAAACTTCAGCAAAAAGGCAAAACTTCAAAAAACCAGCAACCAAAACTGCATGTTCCAGTGCTCCTCATGTAAATATTGAACTGTCTACATAGCAAAAATAGGAGATCAGAGGAGAGCCTGGGCTGAGGTCTTCTTTCTGACCTGCTAGCTTGGTTCTCCCGGGGAATTTGGTGGGGGAGGCATTGTGACAGGTGGCCCCTCCCTTGCAGCACGCGCTTGATGCTGCAAAATGTTCAGAGCTGCTTTCAACAACCCCAGTACAGATGAAGAAAGCAAATCCCAGAATCGTGGAGTTGGAAGAAGCCCATAAGGCCAACCTCCTGCACAGGGCAGGACTCCAGGTTCAACCATCCCTAATCGATACCTTGTCCAGTTGCATCTTGAAGGCCTCCAAGTGTGGGAGAGGCCATGACCCCCCAATGCCAGGGCTGCATTGCTCTAACCATCAGGAAATTTTTCCTGAAGTTTTCCTAAATTTTTACAATTCTTGTTACAAATCATCTCGACTGCCTAGAATGTTCTGAGAGAGCCAGAAGGGGCTTTGTAGGAAATGCCCCATGCAGGAAATCAACCCCCCAAATGACTGCCCAGCCCAGGCTAGAAGAGCTCCAGCGAAGAATGATGGAGGTGTCACCCAGACCAGAGACTCAGGACAAGAAGGCTCCCCTCCCTGATCGCAGATCTTCCACTTTGATGCCCTTATAGGTTCACAGTTGGGTATGGGATCGGTGAGCCAACCAATGGGCATCCAACCAGTTCTCTGGACTGCAGCTACTGGGAGAGCTCAGACTGGATGACTTCAGCCTCCTCCTGTCATGCTTTCCCCCTGCTTCTCTTCCTTCCTTCTCCAGGTCATCCTGGGATATTTGAGGACAACAGAGACACAGGAGAGCCAGGGGAACCAGGAGAACCTGGGTATCCAGGGAAAGCAGGCCCCAAGGGCCCAGCGGGCTCCAAGGGGCCTCCTGGCTCTCCAGGCCCCCATGGGCCCAAAGGGGACTCCGGCGACTCCAAGTCCTCCCACAAAGCGGCTTTCTCGGCACTCCGGGGCATCAGCCATTCTCCACGCAGGGGGCAGCCCATCCGGTTCGATCGTGTGCTCCTCAACATGAACGACAACTATGAGAGCCGCTACGGGCGCTTCAGCTGCAGCATCCCGGGGGTGTACTACTTCACCTACCACGTCTCCTCCCGAGGCAACCTCTGCCTCCACCTCAAAAAGGGCCGAGGCAACGAGCGAGGCGAGAGGGTGGTGGCTTTCTGCGACTACGTGCACAGCACCTTCCAGGTCACCACCGGTGGCGTGGTGCTGCGCCTGGCCCAGGGCGAGTCCGTGTGGCTGGAGCCCACAGAGAAGAACTCTGTGGTGGGGGGCACGGAAGGGGCCGACAGCATTTTCTCGGGGTTCTTGCTGTTCCCAGATAGTTAGAGGGGCCCGTGTCTGCCTCCCGCTTGCTTTCCACTCGGTTCTGCTGCTGAGCTTGCCTTGGTGACGGCGTGTGGGCCCTTTGGGGGCAAGGAGCCCCAGAGTGCTTCCTCCACACATGCTTTTAATCAGCACGCAGGGTCTGAAAACAAGAAACCGCCTCGGAGCTGTCCTTGGAAACAAATAAATGACCCAACAAATAAATGATCTGATTCCTTCAAAATCAGCCATTGTGGTTGTTGATTGCATTCTGGGGGAGAGGCCAATTGGGACGTGATCTTCCAAGTGAGTGACCGGTGCTAATGGGGACTTCAGTTCCCATCAGCTGCAAACAGCATAGCCAATGGTCAGAAAGCCAGGGAGTTGTAGTCCAAAAGACCTGGGAAAGGCAGTTATAAAGTTTGCACCTTGTTCACTCTGGTGTCTTGGAAGAGAGACTGCAATTTATGAACATGCAGGCTTCCAGAGCCCACAAAGTTCTTCCACAGGCTGCACATTGGATTATTTATTTATTGTACTTATAGGCTACCTTTTTTCTACCTGCCAAGGAACTCAGGGCAGCTTACATCATTCTCCTCTTCCTCTCAGTCTTACCCTCACAACAGCCCTGTGAGGTGGGTTGGGCTGAGCATCTGTGATCAGCTAAAAGTCTCCCAGTGACCTCCATGGCTGTGCTCTTAACCACGACAACACACCGACTTTCAGCAACGCGTTAGAACCTCAGTGAGGGTAGACGTGGTCTTGGAGAGTTAGGTGCCTGTTTGAAAACTTGCACGGCTGTGTGTTGGTTCAGTCTTAAGGCCTTTGCTACCCCTTCATCCATAAATCCAAATGTATAATCCTACATTCGGCCTGAATGTAGATCACCAAACTGTACAGGGACCAAGATGGATGAAAATGTCAAAAGAGCACTCTTCAAGCGTTTGCTGGGTGGCTGGCCAAAAGACTCCCATCCCCAAAATGTAGCCCTTACCTAGTTTTTCCAGGTGACCAAAATGACTACATATATGGTAAAACTACCTATACCCATTCTAGTGAGCTCCGGCTCTCCTCTTCAACACGGGACAAGTGCCACCAGGGGGCGGCAGAGACCCAGAGATTGGTGGCCACTCTTCTCTTTCCTGGAAAGAAATTTAGGCAGCCCACTGCCTGCCAAGTCCTGGGGAACCTCTGAGAAAGGGAATTAATAGGATCTGGATCCTAAAACAAATGGTGCTGACGTGGGTGGAGGTCGGACCTTTGGCTTGGATGTGGAGCACGTCACAGGGCTGGATCCCTCACATTGCCAATTCTCTTTCTTTCCTTCCCTCCCTCCCCACTGCCAAATTCTCTACCCCATTTTTGCAGTGGGGAAGACAGGTATGAAAGGAGACTTTTCTTAGTGGTGGATTTTCATCTTTTCTTTAGTAAAGAAAGCTGTCTTGCGGATTTTGGGCTGAGTGGTCCTACATGCTCCCTGAGCCCCTTTTCAAATGGCAACAAGCACTTCCTTAAATCCAAAATGTGGCTAAGCTAGGCCAGCCGCAGTCCTTCCGGTCCTTTCTGCTCATGCCCTGGGCTCTGCCCCCAGGTCCTCCAGGGACAGTTCTGCTTCTCGCGGCTCCTTTATGCAGTTTGCCATAGGACTGAATGGTCCCTCTTTGCTGCAGTCCATCCCTCGCACAAAGACTGCAGGGCTGAATTCCAGAGTTGAGGGTGGGGATTTCTGTGAAGGGAAACCCATGGGACAGGTGCTGGGGATGGAAAGCAAGATGGAGATGATCCTGGTCTCCAGTGAGATCTCCATGCACTTGATGGTCCTTCCTAGCTCCTTCCTTCCCTGTCTTTCCAAGTTTCTGCCTTCTTCTAACGTCTTGGCTGCAGCCTCCCTCAGAATGAAGGACCTGGCCAGTCAAGGTGCGCCACATCTTTTCGAATTCCGATTTCTTCATCGCTCCCCTTCCTCCCAAAGTGGCGTCATTCTTCCATAGCTGTGATTTTTATTTTCTTCATGTCGCACTGCTGTCGTGCTTTGCACTTTCGCCTTTCAGTTTCATCAGGAGTCCCTTCAATTCGTTGCAGCCAATAATATGCTGTCCTGTGTTGAGAAGAAGCCCTTTAGGGTCCGACGTAGCAAGAACGGGATTTTAAAAAAACACGGAACAAAATTCTTCCTTGAAAATAAAATGTGTGGTTGCTACTGTTTTCCCCAAGTACAGCTGGGTGACCCATTCCCTTCCTACACACACACACACACACACACACACACACGGTAATTGTGCATTCATCTCAACCAGCCAGATCTTCACAGATCTATTTACCCAAGGACTGCTCTTCCAATATTCTCTCAGAATGGATTTTTCGGGATCAAAACCATTCTTATCCTGAAGCAATCCTGCAATTACTGTCATTCAATTAAAGCAACAATTCAGCCACGCAATTAAATGATCCTTAAGGCGACTAGCTGTAGGGTGTGATAAATTGCACACACACATCTGTGTAAGCTAGCCCTGTGGGTAAGGCTCACCCTGTGTGTCCCAGGGTGCGCCCCCTCCACTCCATTCAGTTCACAAGAAACTCATTCAGTTCACAGAAAGAAGGCCTCTAACCAAGCTGGGTGGGGTCATTTTCAAGCAGAAGGGTCTGGATTCGGAGCTTGCTTTCCAGCATGGGAAGCTCCAAAGGTGGGAAGAGGTGGTGAGTGGGGAACAGGGGTACCCAAAACCCGAAATCACAGCCCCCCGCCATGCCCCGGCCAATCCCGGGGGGCTCGTAACTGGCAGTGGAGCTGAGATTCCTTCCTGGTGGGGAGAGGGGAGGCGACCCCCGCCCCAGGTGCACATCCTTCCGCCAAAGGTTGGAGCCAGATTGCTTTCTGCAAGATGGAGACCCAGTTTCCCAGAAGCCCTTGCTTCCCAGCCCACAACAGGGCTGGGTGTGGTTCTCTTCCACTCTTGGGACACTGCCGTGCTTAAGGGGATGGGCAGAACCAAGTCTTTTGAGTGTAGAGCAGAGTTAAACTTACCTAGATCTTGCCAAACCTCTGCCCTGGGTCCCACCATATGAATGTCTGGAGGCATCCTCTGTTCGAAAGCTCTCCACCCGAGCTTAGAGAGAAAGCACCCCAAGGAGAGAGAGAGATACGAAAAGCTATCACCAGCTTGAGCATTATGCACATTCCCTGGACACAGTCACCCCCAGTGTGGTGAGACGCATTTCTCCTTAAATTGCAGTAATTATTCCTAAATTGGCACCTGCACCTATAAATTAACATACCCAAATTTCATGCAAATAGGCATCCTCTTTTGTCCCCTTTTGGGGTGAAGCATTTGTTCTTGCTTGGCGATGCACAAGGGGCCGTTCAACCCTAAAGAAGGAGTCGCGTTTCAGTTTCGCCTGGCTTGAGATTTGCAGCTTTGCTCGCTCCGGAGATTCCCTGATGCAGAATAGAGCCCAGTCCCCCGATGGTTAAATTACTCAGAAGGGAGGATGAAGTGCCAGTAAAGCAAGACACCCTGCTCGACATGATGCAAGGGAGCAGAGCAGAGTGTTTAGGGGATGTGGTACTTCACTGGGATTTTGGGAAATATTTCCTCTGAGCTGTCAGGACCACTCAACTGCCTCCTCTACTCTCAGCTGCAGAGCGTCCCATTTTTTAAGGAATACTTTGCTGTCAGGTGCTGCCAAGTCGTCTCCAGCTTAGGGTGCCCCTGCCCTCCAAAATCCCCTATTCATGGCACCCTTGCTTAGCTGTTCTAAATTCAGGGCTATGGAGCCTGCCCAGCTCCTGTTTGGTCTTCCTTTTCTTCTCTTGCCTTCCACTTAGGGATGCTTTGAAATGGTAAAAACCAGCAATGCACCTCGAGACTTATTTGCTGAGGCTGGTTCTAAGGAAGGGACTAACTTCTCATTCATTGCTTTCGGGTCCATCCTAGAAAAGTGGACTTCCCATCAAACAAAGGAGGCTGACCTTGGGAGGGGGTAACTGGGTGGTCCCCCCCGGATGCAGAGCTGAAGGGGCAACGACCTAACGTTGGTGGCTTCATGTATGTTGAGGCAATATTTGTTGGGAAGAAGGAAGAGGAGGAGGAGGAGGAGGAGGAGGAGGAGGAGGGACTTAACTTGCTTTTTCCAACTTCTACAACACTACAAAGTCTGTGTGTTGACTGCAAAAGTGACCCTCCATCAGTTAGCATTAAAGTCTGGTTCTTTTTCAGTTTCCAGCTTGAGAGAAATCACTGCCTTTAGTTTGAAAGCCTTGCATTTCTGGACAAGCAAAATCATTTAGCCAGAGTGCGGCACTGACCGGAGGTGGGCGCGGAAGGCACTCCTCCTCTCGCCCAGGGCATAACTGATCCTGGGAGGGGCTAGCGCTGCCCTAGAGATCCCTCTCAGACAGAGCTCCATCCCATCTGTGGGGCTCAGAAGCCCATACAAGTGCAAAGCTGCTGGCATCATGACCTGAAAACAAGCAGGACGCAGCCGAAGAGGAATGCTGGGAGAAGTGTACCAACTCAAGCCATCAACTGGAAAAGCAATGATGGATGCAGGGAGGCCAAGCACATCTTGACTCAGGCAAGGGCTCAGTTGCTCCAACCAAGCGCCCTCTTTGGGGCACCAGGAACCGGCAGGGTAGGAAGAAGACCTGGCATATGCCCAAGATCTCTTCTTGCTGACGCCACAGTGCAGGACATGGAACAATCGATTCAAGTTGCGACAACCCAGGTTCAGGCTGGGCATCAGGACAAGCTTCCTCAGGGTCCAAGCAATAGGACAGTGGGACCAGCTGCCTGGAGAGGTGGGGGGCTCTCCCACCCTGGAGACAGTCAGAAAGAAACTGGGCAGCCATCTGAGTGGGATGGTGTGACTTGGTGTCCTGCAACAACAGTGGGTTGGACTCGATGGCCTTCATGGCCCCTTCTAACTCTACTATTCTATGATTCTGTGATTCTATGATTCTATGAACCTTCACACCATTGCTCAGTGATTCAGGGAGAAAAGGTTTCGGGGGATCCCCTCTCCCCACCCAACTTTGTTCCACAGACCCATTTCCCTGCTTTTTCAGAACGTTTCATTGGAAGCAGGTTTTGTTGACCTCAATGGGGCTCACTTCTGAGGAGACCAGGAGAATCACATTCTTAATATTCAGTTCTCCGCACCCTACAAAAATTTCATGGGATACCTTGGAAACCTTTGCTTTTGTCTTCCAAACCAGCCTGCTTGGGTTCTCGCAAAGCACTCAGCCTCAAGACTGAAAAATCCACACGTTGAAAGGGCCCGTTTCGTGGTGAGTGAAGTGGTCGCTGGCTAAGCATTGTGATTGTGAGGCAGCCTGGCTTCGTGTCCCCGAGAGGGACAGGTGTCCCTGCTGCAGAGAGGGACATGGGCACGCTGAAGAGGAGCCTAACTTAACTGAGGCCTCTTTTCATTTCCCATCCTTTTTGTGGGCTGCTGGCTACATTGAATCCTTTTTCTCGAGCCATTGTCCTTCGGGCCAGCGGGGCGAAGGGGATGCTTTGCTCCCGATCGGCATCCTCACAGAGAGTGTGCTGGAATTTCACACCCCCGGGTGTGCGAGGCCGTTTGTTCCAAACACAGCCCCAGCTTGCCTTGTCTTTCCAAGCGGACTGAATGAGTGAGGCTCCCTTGGGGGAGATTTGGGCTGCTCCTGGCTCTTCGGTTCCAAGACAAGACAGCGAGGGAAGGCCACAGCTTCCCCCATGGATGCGGAGTATGGAGCCAGACACGGAGGGGTTAATTCCTGGGATGAGACCGCTCTCTCTCTCTCTCTCTCTCACACACACACACACATGCCCAGCAACTTCCTTATGAAAAGCAGACTTTGTGGGTCACGAGGAGGACTGTATCTCCGGGATCGGGTGAGCTTGTGTGTTCTAGATATTAAATTACTCATAAAATATTCGTCCCGTCCCCGCGGCAGCCTGGCCGCCCTCGCTGGCCACTGCCAACATGCATCTGTGTGTCACCTCCTGCCCCCGAGGTCAATCCTGCCAACCGAAAGCAACGTCTGAGGAAGAAAAGCAAGTGTCAGCCAAAATCAGCTTCGAGAGGGAGCGGGGGTGGGGGGACCTCCCGGGCCGATGCACAGCATCTTTGGGGCAGGCCCCCTCCACCCTCCTCTGGCCATGGGGCTCATGCCTGTGCCTCTTTGCAAGGGGGTGAGAAGAGCCCCATCCCAAAGGGCCCCAGAGCCTTCCTCGGCCTGAGCCGGGCACGTCCCAGGCTGGTGGCAAAGGCTATCTGCGACCCAGAATCGGCCATGGCCGCCTGGACAAGGTTGCCAGGGCGCGTGCTCTCCCTGGGCCGAGGTTGCCATGGGGACGGCCAGGGAGCAGCACGCCTGGCCTGCGTTCAGCTCCAGGCATCACTACCCAGCATGCCTTGCTGTCATCCCCAGCTCCTTCCACTCCGTTTCTTCTGAGGCTTTGCCGCTGCCACACCGGCCCTTCCTCCCAACGAGCGGCCACCTGCCCCACAGGAGGGGCCAGGACAGGACTTGCTGCGGCCTCGCCTTCTCCCCCTGCCTTCCCGTTCACCTTCAGACACAGGGCTGGCCTTGCCAGCAACTTTCCCGTGCTCCTTCAGTTTTGGATGGGAACACGTGCAGAGGATGGAAGGGTTGGCTGCAAATTAGAAACCAGGAACGTCAGAAACACGGAAATGTGGACCAGCGTTTCACCCTTCCTCATTACCCTGGACCAAGCAGTGCGGAATTGAGCACGCCAGAACTGCAGTATCTCCAGGAACTCCAGTCCATCAGACTGAATACCTCTTTCCTAAGAGGGGTATGGCAGTGAGCAAAAGGGAAAGGGGAAAACACAAGCAACGCAAACAACACAGACACAAACAACGCAAATGCAAGCACAAACACATCTTGGCAAGCAAAGCAACTTTAACTGCAAAGCATAGACCCTTTGCCTTTCCATGTGCTGCGTAATGGCATGTAGACACCTCGAGTTCCTCAATGGGAGAGAGGTGAGAGATAAATGTCATCAATCAATCAACAAACAAACCCCAAGGAGACTTTCCCAGAAGCTGATGGGTGGGAGAGTCCATCCTGACCTGCACGGGGCGCATCTCGTCACACCGACCTAGCCAGTTGAGCATCCAGGCTCCCACAGGGGCCACCCGGATAAGGCCGGCAATGGGACCTTCCCCCAGCGTACTCCCCAGGAACTGGCGTCTGTGACGCTGGAGGGGAAACAGAAGCAACATGACTGGCAGGCATTCCTTTGATGCAACTTGATGCTCATGACAACGCAACTTGTGCGATCACAACGGCTGGCTTGCTATGCACCGCATCAGGTCTTCTTGTCTCTCTTGACTCTCCCGCCTTCAGCAACTGCTAGGCTCAGTTCCTGCAATGCGCTACGCATTGCAATGCCCTTGCGCCTACTCCAGCAGGGTGTTGTAACCAGTACACAATATGGCAGCCTGGCTGGTCTTTGGGACATCACAGAGAAACCAAACATAACTGATATCAAAGTCACCCAATATGTTTCCAAACACAGTACAAGGTGTTGGTAATTACTTTTAAAGCACTTCATGGCCTGGGTCCAAAATACCTTCAGGAGCGCCTTTGCCATGCATACTGCTTCACCTGCTAAAGTCCTCTGGGGAGAATCTTCTCAGGTTTGGCTCTGTATGATTAACACCAACGACACAGAGGGTTTTCTCAGCGGCTGCTCCTAAATGATGGACAGAGGCGCCTGATATTCCACAGGGCTACTTTTGGGATGGAGTTCAAAGTACCTCTTCCAACAGGACCTCCCACATCAGTTTCATTAAATATGCTTGTTTTTATTTGAAATTTTAAACTTTTGTTGGTCTTAATCTCTTGTAAACCATCCAGGGTAAAAGGAGAAGGGGACAGCAGAGGATGAGGTGGCTGGATGGAGTCACTGGGGTGGTGGGTGTGGGGTTGGGTGGACTCTGAGGGATGGAGGAGGACAGAAGAGCCTGGAGGAATGTCATCCATGGGGTCATGATGGGTCAGGCACAACTTTGCGACCAACCAACAAACGATCCGAAGCTTATGGGAAAGGAGCATTGTCTAAAAATCTAATTAAGTGAATAAATAAAATGATCCCAGATCCTCATGCTTACAAGAGAATGGGAGAAAAGCATCGCCTGCCCATTTCACCTAGGCAATTTGTGTAAACCTTCGTCATGTCTTGGATCCCTTTTTCCTAGGGTGTGCGCAGCCAGTCATGGCAGCTGCTGCTTCTGCGATGGGCTTTGAGCAATGTTGGGTCAACGTTTCTCTACTGACCATGCAAGTTTTCATGTCCTGAATAATTACCATTACCTGCAATCTTCATTGGACTGGGTTCCCTTATTTATTGCAATGAATTAACATAATCTAAATTGATATCTGGCCTTTGGATCAAGTCATCCTCAATGGCATAAAACCAACGGTAAGAGCACAAAGGGACAACTCAGTGGTTGCCGGATGTGACTGCACGGTATTTGTGTTCTGCTCTCCGGACACAGAAAGGGGACTGGCAGCTTAAGTTGACTCTTCGTTCAGGCAGAGAAGGAGAAGCAGTCCCCCTGCGGTGGTTCCTTCCATGACTGCCCCGCCGCTAGCTGAGATGCGCCCCAGAAAGGCTGCAGCCAATGGTGGCCTTCAGTCCCCTTGGGAGGTAGAGGAGGCCAAAGTGCGCTTGTGTTGCAGTCCCGACATCTTTATGGAGCAGATCACCAGAAGAGTGTCTTGTGTTGTACCGAGCAATAAAACTGTGCATCAGCTGTTTGTGGGACGATCTGCCCTTGGCCGTCTCTGCTTTTCATGGGCCTTTGTCCCGGGGGGACATCAAGCCCTCTTCTCCTCTTGCCAGGCCACACTTTGGCCCCGGCAAAGTTACCAGCTGGGGTTCAGAGATCAAGGCACCCTGAAATGGCACCCGAAACCCCTTTCATTTCCCACATGCGGCCGTGGCTCAGCCTCTTTCTCACAGCCCTCTGCATCTTCTCTCAAACTGTAATCATAGAATCATAGAACAGCCGAGGAGGAAGGGGCCATGAAGACCATCTAGTCCACCCCCTGCTGTTGCAGGACACCATGTCGCACCATCCCACTCAGAGGGCTGTCCAGACATATTTTAATGCCTCCAGCGAGGGAGAGCCCCCAATTTCCCTGGTAATAGGGTTCATCGCCACACTGCTCTGACAGTGAGGAAATTCTTCCTGGTGTCTAGCCCAGTCTAGTTTCTTTTAAGTCCATTATTCCATGTCCTGCACTCTGGAATGGATGAGAAGAGATCTTGACCTTCCTCTCTGTGACAGCCTTGAAGGCCCTTATTCAGGGATCTCATGCCCCGCTTCTGTCTTCTCTTCTCGAGGCTGCACATGCCCAGTTCTCCCAATCTCTCCTTGAAGGGCTTTGCCTCCAGTCCCTGAATCCTCCTTCTTGCCCTCCTCGGCACGCTTTCTAGCCTTGCTGCATCTTGTTTGAACGTCCGTGCACAGAACTAGACCCAGGATCCTAGCTGAGGTCTGACTAGTGCTGGGTATAAGAGGGCTAGTACTGGCACTAGCCAGCAATGCCCGGGCCCTCGGTTTCCTGGGTTATACAGCTTCTCTTAAACAAGCTTAACAAACAGTCTTTCTGGGCACAGCCTTTTCTTTCTGCGTGGAAGGAGGGCGGGAGAGGGAACGCCTGAGATTGCGAGCCGTCCCGTAGCAGCCGGGAGCTACACAAAGGCCTGGCACTAATCCTCTTAGGGTCTGACTGTACGTGTATTCTTGCAACAGCCCATCTGCCGGGGAAAGTCCTGGGCGGGGGGGAAGCTCCCCCCAGCTCGCCGCTAAAACAAGCATGCGGCATTCAAGAAATTGGAAGGCGCTGAAAAGGAAGAATGGATTGCCCCTGCTGATCCCAGGGGTAAATAATGCATACTGCCTCCCTCCAGAGCGGGGGAGATGCGTGTGTTCAGGGGGACCGGGGCAGGCGGCCCCGTTCCTGGAGGGAAATCCCATTGCAGCTGAACGGCTCACGGGCAGAAGCCGGGGAGGAAGGAGGAGGCAAGCCAGAGGGTGTAAATTGGTTTTTGCTGTTCTCAGGCTGTAAAAATGCGGCCCTCTTCTCACCTTACAGCCCCCTCGCTTGCAGAGCCATGGGCCGAAGTGCTCCCCGTGCACGATGCGCAGACCCACACTGGGTTGCTCTTCCCTCACGTCGCGCTCTTGCGTGTGGCTTTCCAATCCTGTGAGTCTCTCGATGCTCCTGGAGATGGGCTTGAATTGTCATCCATGAGGTTCCATGAGGCTCCGGACATGCTGGTGGAAGACAATAGCACACCGGCTTTGCAGCTCTGATCTGACAGTTGGCCTTGCTCCTCGTGTCACCTCACCTGCTGGGGCTGCAACCTGGCGCCTTCCAGAGGCTTTGGACTACAACCTCCATAAGCCCTGGGCAGCCTGCCCAATGAGCAGAGATAAGAACATAAGACAAGCCCTGCCAATTGACACCAAGGGTCCATCTAGTCCAGCATTCAGGGGAAATTCCCAAGCAAGACATGTCCATGAGGACTAGTAACATTGTTTTAAATTTAAAGGTAGAAGAAGAAGCCTGCTGGATAAGACCAGGAGTCCATCCAGTCTAGTGGCCAAGCAGATGCCCACAGGATTCCACAAACAGGACAAGAGTACCATAGCACACCCTTACCCATGTTCCCCAGCAACTGGTGTATATAGGTGCACTGCCACTGAACCTGAAACCTCTGGTTCTGTTGTGCTTCCAGGGATTGTGGGAGCTGTAGTATGAAATACCAGGAAGCCATCCTGTTGCTTCACCCTGTACTGCAGAAATATGAGAAAATCTTAACTTCACAAATATCATAATAGGGTCTCAACTGGGGGTTTTGCAGGATTGCTCTATGAAACGGTGTAGCTGCTGTGAAAAGCGAAAGCTCCAAGAAGGTTGGGAAAAATTAAGGAAGCAATCCAAAAGAAGTCAATAAAGCATTGACACATAAATCAAAACCAAAGTGGGAATATCGGAATGGCCACAGGTGTCGGCCCCACGGCTTTAAAATGCAGCACAAATTGGTAAGATGCTAGAGCACATCCTGTTTGAGAAAAAGTTATGATGTTTGGCCTCCCTGGCTTGCAAAAGACGGGCATGGCAGGAACCTAAAAAATGATGCGCAGTGTCGGAAAACTGAGTAGGGAGACATTTTCTCCTTCTTATATTAGAAATTGCATGGTGGGGGTTCAAGATAGAAGCAAGTACCGTATTTTTTGCTCTATAAGACTCACTTTTCCCCCCCTCAAAAGTAAGGGGGAATGTCTGTGCGTCTTGTAGAGCGAATATGTGTGTGCAGGAAGTCTGTCAGATGTGCAGCCCATGGGGAAGTGATGGGGAATGTGCCTGTGATTATGTGCCCATGATTATGTGCCCATTGGATTCAGAATATTGTTTTTCTTGTTTTCCTCCTCTAAAAACTAGGTGCGTCTTATGGTCAGGCGCGTCTTATAGAGCGAAAAATATGGTACTTTGTCTTACAGGGTTAAACGGTGGAATCCGCTACCACAAAGTGGAGAGGAAACCATCCATGTGGATTCAGATTAGACAAATTTACAGAAGAGGAGCAGGATTGGAAAGTTACCTCCAAAACCAGGGAAGGTGAGTCTTTGCATGCCAATTGCTAGAGAATAGGAGCAGATGGTGCATCCTGCTTGTATCTCACTTACGACTTGCCAAAGGCAGAAATCCTGGGCTACAAAAACTTTCCCCTGGACAAGGGCATCTTTTGCAAAACCTCCGCATCTGCTTTCCAAAACCTTCAAATCGGAAAGCTCAGATTCAGAAACAATACTGGGAACATTGATTTGTTACACTGATTCCTGCTGGCTGTTAACCCTACGGAGAGCTGCCAACTGGAGGAAAGGGGAATATAACACCTATTATGAGGCATCCGTCAAGCTAATGATTAAATAAAGTCTCTAAGTGCATAGCGGGGCGATGCATGGAGCACCATCACCATCTAAAGCAGCTAAAATCTCTAAACGCTGCACAAAATGGAAGACAAGACAGCTCTGGCTGACAGGTTCACTATCTGATCGACACAATTCAAGTGAAAGAAGGGATGGACCGGAAAGCAAGCAAATTTGGGCCCTTATGTATGGGATTGCATACCAAGCGGGAACCTTGCCCCCTGAATTTTTACAAATATACCACCCAGTGGTCCTACAAGGGTTGCGTTCGCCTCCGTTCTATTCTGCAGTAGCCTTCAAATCCTCTTGGGAAAGAAGGTCTTCCATGAACGAGAAGGGCCTCGTCCTTTGGTGGGAGCACCAGAGATCAGGTGCAGGGAGAAGAGATCTTGACCTTCCTCTCTGTGACAGCCTTGAAGGCCCTTATTCAGGGATCTCATGCCCCCTTCTGTCTTCTCTTCTCGAGGCTGCACATGCCCAGTTCTCCCAATCTCTCCTCGAAGGGCTTTGCCTCCTGTCCCTGGATCCTCCGTCTTGCCCTCCTCGGCACGCTTTCTAGCCTTGCTGCATCTTGTTTGAACTTCAGCTTTAAATATGAAGTTTTATTTATGGCTTTCACTGTGGGTGCATGGCCAAGACTTGGAGCCAATGCCTTTCTTTTGCTTGTGCACTGTCTACAGGGGTACAACAGGGCAACAGTGGATAGGTGCCTGCTATTTTTCCGTGCATGAACACACTTCAGGATGCAACAGGGGTTCTCTAACTTTCTACCTCAGGGTCCTCGTGAGAAAGCTGGAATTTGTGGAGGCCCTCCAGCCACGAGAGGGCAAGAAACAGGAATTCTCGGTTATCCCTAAGAGGTCTTCTTAGCCTCTCAAGAAAGTTGGGATGGGAGGAGGAAATCGACTCCCTTAGATATGCAACTTTGACCAGTTTAGTCCTCCAGAAAAAGCAGCCTCTTCCCCCAGGGGCAGCCTGCCAGAGGGAAAGGAAAAGGCCTGGGGCAGGGGAAGGGAGATGGCCAGTCTGCCTTGCCTTTGCCCCACCCACTCCTGCCTTTGGCCCCGCCTCCCGCCAGCATGGGGTCTTTCCAAGCAGCCCGCGAGGGACTGTTGCTCTCAACATTTCTCCTCCCCATCCAGCCCAATACCTTCTCCCCAAACAATGGGGGAAATGACAGGGCTCATGTTTTAAACAAAATCTTCACCAATGTGTCTGTGACAGAAGCTAGGTTGGTGGGCTGTTAAATTCCTGGATCTAACCTGCAAATCCGGTTCGAAGTGCTGCTCTGGCTATTTTCCATTCTTCTGGTAATGAGGCCAAATTTAATGACAACTGGCAAACTTTTCCTAGAAAATCAACCCTTTCATATTTGCACTCTTTAAGAACTTGTGAGAGTATGCCTTCCGGGCTCGATGAGTCATTAATTTTTCATTTCTCAATTTGCCCTATATAACGTATTCCTTTATCACGTATATTTAACTTAGCACTTCAAATGCCTTTCTCCAAAAGCAGGATTAAGTGCTGGTTTTTCTCCAACAGCTTCTGCAATTAAGATTGTTGCAAAGAGTTCATTTAGCATAATTCTCCCCGTCTTCCTTCTACACTCCTTTCACATTTTTATCATTAGGGTGCCTGAATGTTTTGACAAGAAAGGTCCTAGAATCCAGTCTCCTTTATGATGCAATCAATAACTGCTTTGGCTAGATTTCAGACGTTGCAGTATTTAATTTAGGGGTGGGTGAAAATTTCATTCAATTTTTTAAAAGAACTTAATAAAACATGCAGTAGAAAGACGAATCTGACTTCTTGCCTTTTCAGCAGAACCACCCAATGCTACATGTTCCCAGTTCCCACAGACCTACATCTGGGGAAAGAACTAGCCAGGCACATGGAATGCTGCATGAACCTTGTGATGTTTTCTTTCAACATCCCTCCCCTTAAAGCACGGTGATTGGAGGGCTTTGACCATGGGGCACCAGGTGTTTGTTTTGGGCTATGGCTCTTATAAACTTCACCCAGCTTGGCTTTCCATCAGGATGTTGTGGGAGGAGGCCGCCTGTGGCTACTAGCCTTGCTGGCCATGGGCTACCTCCTTCCCCAGCCGTGGCCCGCCTGCACACACCAGTTGCTGAGGAGCTGGGCAGGAGCAGGTCTTGCACCCATCCTGCGGGAGGGATCTGGTGGGCAGCTGTGAGTCTGGATCGCTGGGCTGGATGGACCTATGCTCTGATCCAACAGGGCTTTCCTTATGAGTGGTAGCCCAAAGCATCCAACTTGCCTTCCACCCAGAACTTTCCAAATCTGTGGCAAAAGCAGAAATAAATCTACTGTGGTGGATTTCATTCCCTCCCAAGCAGTTTCCCAAGGGATGCCAGCACTCCGCACTTGAAATGAAATGTTGCAGTGGAGTTTTAGGGCCAACTATGATTCCTGATCCTCTGGTTCCTTCCCTTTGTGGCAGAGAATGGGGAGGGTCCAATGAATGTACAAAGCTCTAGATGGTGGGTAATTGGTCACATATAAAGGGAACACCTGGAGGGTGAGGCAAAGATTAACCTTCTAGCTCAGCCTTGCCGCTTCTCTGCTCAAAATTCCCCTGTAAAACATAACTCATGTCTTTAAGCCAGGGCTCAGCACTGCAGTCCATCTGGAATGCCAGGGGAAGTACAGCGAACAGATTCCGAAAGAGGACAGGTTCCTACATCTTTAGGCACACTCTTGAGGAAGATCAATCACAGATCCAGTTGGAGCGGGATGGGATGCTAGGCAAAATCCACCCAGGTGTGCTGCAGAGCAAAATGGACCGCTTGACCACGAAGAACACGAGAAGGGCAGTGCCAAAGGCCTACACAGGCCAGCATCAAATTCTCACAAAGGGTGACCCATGGAAGACCACCGGTGCAACATGAACATACTGCTGCATCGCATGTTCCTTAGCAACTGGACAACACAGAAGCTCTGTCTCTGACACTGGGAGCAGTATGTAGACAACCTTATTAAGAGCCATGGATATGAAGCGCCACCTCGCACGCATGCACACACAGAGCAAGAGCGAGAGAACGGTTTGAGGAGGTTACTCACTTGGAAGGAGGCCCGTAAGACAAGGCTCTTCCACATCTGCCCAAAGATGCTGACTCTCAGCTCCAGTCCTGTTAACAAAGGAATTGTGGAATGGGTAGTTCTTTCCATGGTCTTTCTGGGAGTCTGGTTTCAACCGTGCTCAGCAGGAATGGTGGAGGTGGAGGTGGAGGTGGTGGGGAACCCCTTCCTCATGGCCGACAACGGGCAAATCAGAAAACCTGGACTTCTGAGTGTCCTCTGATCCCTACCTCAAAGCTCATTCCAACTCACGTCTGGATCAGATAGCAAGGTTTGCCTTTTTCTTTTGGCATGCAACTTTGAGAACAGTTGCTCCTTTCACATATTTTACATGCAATGGTACGCATAAAACCCTTTTTATTTAATGGGCGTTTTAGTAGCTGAACTGGTTTTTAATTTAGTAGCTGAACTGGTTTGCTTTATGATTGCTGTGACCTTCTTCACCTTGATTGCCAGATCTTGCATTGTTTTAATGGGTTTTTTTCTTTTTATCTGCTTTTAGTGTTGCTGCTGCTGCTTCTATTGTGAGCCACCCAGAGAGCCTTGTGGGCTATGCGGTGGCATACAAATGAAATAAGTAAGTAAGCCAATGTTTGCATTTGCAATGGTATGCATAAAAGGTGCACTTTTTCAAATTGTGCATGTTTTTCCATTGGTCAAAGCATGCCTTGTGCATTTTTCAGATGCATGCTATTTTATAAAATGGGTGCAGTCTTAATAAATGTCAAGTCAGTGAACGAGTGCAAAATATAGCTTGCCTTTTTATGCATTTCCTAGGTGCTGTTGGGGTAAGATTTGCATTGAAAGCTCCAAACATACCAACTTCAGCTACAGGTCGTGTTTGTGTCCAGTTGGTCTGTTTTGTTCTTTTCTTTCTTTCGCTGGGAGGTGAAAATTATCTAAATTCTGTTCCAAAACGAGCTGAAACGAATTTCTCATTCAACTCAACTTGTTACTCTTTTGCTGCTCAGGATATGCTGAATTACTTGTCCGGAAGCAATCTAGTAATTTTAAGGCGACTTGGCAAGTGTGTAAGTTCCTGTGTCTCCGTTAAATCATAGCATTAGATAAGCAAACATTGCAGTAATGAAAGCCAGGCTAGGAGATGCTGAGCCAACGAGGGGAATGGTTCCTTGTCAGATGGAGTAAACAGGGAGCTGAAGGGAGCAGATAGGGAGCAGATAGCCTGGCTGCAGAGAAAAGGAAAGGCAGCTTGGGGTGGTGTGGAAGGACCTCGTCCATCCCAGTAAAAGGAAATACTCCCGTGTGACACTAAATAAATTTGTTGCATGGATGCGTTGGCATCCTGCTGTGATCCGGAAGACCTGGGCTGCAGCATAAGCCATTCTCCTGCCTTCCATTAATCTGCAGAGTTGCAGAGCAGCTTGGTGCACAAAAGCAAGTATCTGGTAGACAAGGACTAAAGATCCATATGTTCCTTGGCGAGGCATTGTTCAGCTCCTTTCCTGCGTCCCTGGTTCTGCGTCCCACTGCTCCTTGATTCTAGCTGAACTAGAACTTCTGAAAAGAATAAGAACAACCTTTTCGCCGCCTTTTATCTGCCTCATTTCCCCATCCGACGTTACTGATGAACATGGATAAAGGTAAAGGTAAAGGTTTCCCCTTGACATTACGTCCAGTCACGCCTGACTCTAGGGGGCGGTGCTCATCCCCGTTTCCTGGCCGAGGGAGCCAGCGTTTGTCCGCAGACAGTCTCCGTGGTCATGTGGCCGGCATGACTAAACCCCGAGGTGCACGGAACGCTGTTACCTGCCCACCGGAGTGGCACCTTTTTATCTACTTGCATTTGCATGCTTTCGAACTGCAAGGTTGGCAGGAGCTGGGACGGCGCACGGGAGCTCACCCCGTGTGCAGATTCGAACCGCCGACCTTTCGATCTACCAGCCCAGCAGCACAGCGGTTGAAACCACTGCGCCACCTGCGGTCCCGATGAACATGGATAAAACACTGCAAAAAACAGTCAACAAAAAATCAGTCTTGATTATCTGTATATAATTGCACCAAGTTCCTTCTTGCACATGATTTATTAATCCCCATGTGCACGTCTGCACTTGGATTATAATCACGACCACGAAGAATTGCAATACAAATGCATATCAGTGCTGCTTCCTTGTGGCACAGCAAAACACTTCACACATTTTCATTATTAATTAATTTCATTCATTAATTAATTAAATTTTCATGATAGAAACAGAGAGAGCGAGGCAGAAGGGGTCCCCTGGGCCATCTAGTCTGACCCCCGGCTCAAGCCGATGAGTGCCCACTTATCCATGGAGTTCATGGGGAGGCTTTAGACTTGTCACAGACTCTCAGACCAAAGTAAAGCACAGGGCTGTTCTGAGAATAAGACGGAGAGAAGGAGGTGCATTTTGTAAACTGTCTTGAATTCCAGGAAAGGAAAAAAAATGGGATGTAAAATGAATTAATGTGTGATGGTACTAATACGGAGCCTAGAAAAGATATCCACTAGCTGCCATTCAGCTATTTTAAAATTAATTAATGCCATAGATCCCAAAAAGAACTAAATGAAAAACAGTCCAAAAATCAATGCTGTAAATTATTAAAATAAAACAGCAGTGAAAATCAATGTGTAATATTATGCATCGTATGTGATATAATGCATGTAATATATAAATAGATGTAAGAAAACTTAAGAAAAAAGAAGCGGTTGTACTACTAACACTGCTTAACCTCTCCCCAAGAAAATGTTGTGGAATTTCTCCTCCCCACAGAAAAACTTCTATGTCATGTACCCCAATTTCTCTACTCATGAGAACAGTGGGTGACTTCATGAGGCAACTCAGCTCATCAAAAGCTGGGTCTGAATCCTTGTGCATCTAGTTATTTTTGTGGGTGATTTTGCTTTTCACCCCTTTATTTTTTGGTCTGTGACGCTCAGGTTAAAGAGCGGCAAAGCAGACAGCTACATGCGATGCCAGGAATACTTGCAGCTTTATACTTGGCCGGTGGAGATGGGTGAGCATTTTGTTTAGCTCTTTTTGATAAGGACTTTCCAAACTGTACGTGCTTTTTTCATGAGCAAAACCAAAACACTTTGAGGTGGAGTTGGAGGAAGCAAACCAGACGGGCAAAGGGGAATCCCACCTCTGAGAAATGGTTCCCCATTTCTCTGTCCATAAAGTCAGTGAGAATGTTGGATTGCATGAGTCCAGGTGCAACGGAAGTCAACATAACCCTCAAAGGTTCTCCTCCTCTCCCCGATGTCTTTCTCCATCCCAAGACCACCTCCAGAAGTGTGACCAGGAAAGCTGTTTTCTTCATGTTTATTTTATTTTATTTTATTTGACATATTTGTATGCCGCCCCCTTGCAAAATGTTTGGATACAGTGCACCCTCCAACACCCTGGTCACCTATTTAAATCAAGACCCGCACCTTCTCTCCAACCTTCAGCAATTTGGCAAGTAGGTTTGGAGAGACAGGGCATCTTGCCAGTCTGTGGCATCCTTCACTTTTGCAGAAAGATGGTTCCACCAGTGGCCAGTTATCCATCCCCTGAAAACATTCTAACTGGATGACTGTCATAATCCCCAGTTGGATTACTTCGCCTTTAATATTTTTACTTTAACTGTTAACGATATTCTAACTTTGAAGGCAGTTGAGAAACTTTGGGTACAGAATAGAACATCCAAGATCTTTTTTGACTGTAGTAGCCAACGCTAGCTGCTCTTCTTATTCCTAGGCTGATTCCTAGCCCAGGGTCACCAGGTGTGGCTCTGAGATGGATTGGAGCCCAGTGCTTTGCAGGACTAGCCTGGGGTCTGAACCGTCCCTAACCTGGTGCCCTCCAGATGCTTTGTAGCACAGTTTCCAGCATTGCTACCCACTAGCCTTGCTAGCTGAGTCTGATAGCCAAAACATCTGCAGGAGGCCACCTGAGCAGGCATGGGCAACTTGAGGCCTTCCAGATGTTTTGGCCTTTGGCCTCCATGATGCCTCAACATTGGCCCTGTCGGACTTTCTTCATGCATGGATCTAAGCATGGCACGAATTGGGCTTCCAACTGGTCTCTGATCCAAGCACTGAACAGACCCAGGCCTGCTTCTTGGAAGCAAGCTTGCGGAGCGATTTATTCTCAGCCTAATATCGTCACTTCCTTGGCATGACTTCTTCTCCCCGAGCCGCTGCTCAGTGCCCTGCAAACTTCCAACGCAAGCAGCGTTTCAGAGGTATGTGGGGAGGGGGGCTCTTCTATGGGTCATCCATTTGTTCTTCTGCCCCACGTGCCTTGCTGAAGACATGTAGTGATTGAATGCGACGTGACGGGTGAGCTGCTGCATTCATTCTGCCTGTTGGAAGTCACGCCAGCTCCCCATTCCTAAACCCACCTGTGCAGCAAGCAGATGTGCTCGTGCGACTTGCTGTTAGGCTGCGCCAGGAGAAGAAGTGACCTGGCCAAAGGGGAAGGCCAACATGTCAACTCCTGCAGGGCGGCCGATGCAGAATGTCTCTCGTATCAAAGCTGCCGCTGTCTCTCTTCCTCCCAGCATCTTTCTTGAGGATCCAGGTGTGCCAAACCTGCCTCCACAACATGTTGTTGTAACAGGCCTCTTGCTTTCTAGATGTACTGGGTGGAATTAGATAACATTTCCCTGCTTAAAACACTGGCTATCACAAACATCCATTCGTGACTCCCAGAGTCCCCAAACATGCATAAACAGCACTAATCAAGATAGACTAAATGAAGGGATCTCAGTTACAAAGTTTAATGTCGGACAGCATGAATTTGTGTGTGTGCGTGTGCGCGTGTGCCGATGTTGCACATTTAAAAAGCTGTTTTATATGATTAATTTCATCTTGATCTTCTTAAAGACAACCGATTTTATCGAAATCATTTCCGTCAGCTACTCTTCCCAGTATTTTAATGAGAAACATATTCCTGGGGGGTACATAGAAATGGCAGTATGATATATAACATTCATGCTCCCTATTACCTCTTTACCTCAGATATACAACCTCAAATTTACTGGAATCTATGGGCATCTACTTTCCAAATGAGCTGAAGATGTTGCTGGGAATTGAAGGACTATGCAAGCTTTTTAGAATTTCATGTTCCTTGTGAAGGTGAATTAACACTCGTATTTGTGCGGAATCACAGCAATAAGGTTGGGGAGAATCAGAAGATCTGGGGCTCAGCGGTCACCCAAATACATGCAGCTGGGGAGACAGTGGTCCTTCTGAATTAACATCCTTCATTCACTCCCTTTGTATCAAGTAACCAGTCTAGTCAGTGTTTTCTCTGTTGCCTTCCTCTGAATGTTTTCTTCGCTAAGTGTTTTTGAAGCTTTTGGGAATGATTGTGCCTTGAATTAAAAACTCCCTGCCCCCAGGTTTTGCATAAGAGGAACATTAATATTTTTCCTTGTCATTTCCTGTTCCCCATGTTATTCAGGCTTTAACTGCTGGGTTTCTTTTTTTCTTTTTCTTTTGCTTTTTTCCCCTTTCCTTTCCTTTTACAATGAAATAGTACTATTTTGATATAGAAGAATCAAATGATCAACAAAAACCAGTTCTTTCAGGCAGAGAACAGATGCTAAGGAACAATGAAGATCTTTTAGTGATTAGTCAGCGAAATTGACCAAAGATCAATTATGCTGACTAATTAAGGAGCAATCCTTGCCACAGAAAATACTAACAAGAGCACAAGCTGCAAAAAGGAAGCTACCAATTAAAATTGCAGGGGATCTTTCCTAAACAGAACTTGCTCTTGGTGTCACATGCAGACACGGGACACGGTGCCAGAACATGCGTGAACAGTTTATAGTTTTGAGGGGAATGCAAGATCTGACAGCAAGTACAAAATGGTTAAGGAGTCTCAACAAGCTCCAGTATCAGATCAAGGTGAGGGAATGTCTGAGGAGCAAGGAGGGAAACCGTTAGTTCATGATGCTGAGGGGAACCACCAACCGGTCCAAGGAGGTAGCAGAACAGGAGAAGTTGACAGCCAGGACTGACAGGAACCTCGATATACCAATAACAGACCTGCAGAAGAAGATGGGGGCTGGATGGGGCTCACAGCAGGAATTAGGTAGCCAGTCCGACACAGAGATCCCGCCGCTTCAGGAGGTGACACCAGTTTCTAGGAGACAGCATAGACAGGGATGCAAAGGTAAACGGGGTATAACAAGGAAGAAGACAAAGGGGTGCCAGAGAGGGCTCAACAATTCACTCATGGTGAACGTAGAGATGTTGTTGTTGTTGTTGTTGTTGTTAGTTGCGAAGTCGTGTCCGACCCATCGCGACCCCATGGACAACACTCCTCCAGGCCTTCCTGTCCTCCACCTTCTCCCGGAGTCCACTCAAGCGCACACCAACCGCCTCAGTGACTCCATCCAGCCACCTCATCCTCTGCCGTCCCCTTCTTCTTTTGCCATCAATTGTTCCCAGCATTAGGCTCTTCTCCAGGGAGTCCTTCCTTCTCATTAGGTGGCCAAAGTATTTGAGTTTCATCTTCACTATCTGGCCTTCTAAAGAGCAGTCAGGGTTGATCTCCTCCAGGACTGACCAATTTGATCGCCTTGCGGTCCAAGGGACTCGCAGGAGTCTCCTCCAGCACCACAACTCAAAGGCCTCAATCCTTTTGCGCTCGGCCTTCCTTATTGTCCAGCTTTCACAGCCATACATTGCAACTGGGAAAACCATAGCCTTGACTATACGCACTTTTGTCGGCAGGGTGATGCCTCTGCTTTTTAGTGAGCATCGTAGCACACCACAAATTTAATTCCATGTCCAGATCTTTGCAGGTGCAAGATAACTAAAAGGAAGTTCTTCTTCCATAGCTAAAGGTATGGGTAAGGGTAAACAAAAGGACTGGACAGATTCATGGAGGAGGAGGTTATCCATGGCTACTAGTCTTGCTGGTCTTGGGCTACCTCCTGCCTCAGAGGTGGCCTGCCTGCATATACCTGTTGCTGAGCATCTGGGAGGTCTTGCTCTGATCCCACCTGAGGGATCCATGTGTGCAGAGCACTGCATGGGATGGACCTTTGGTCTGATCCAGCACAGCTTTTCAGAATGGCGGGTTAAGCAGACCTTGAGTGATCCAGCAGGGGTCTTCTCGTGTCCTCATGATGCACAGTACCTCTCCTAGGTGTTGGCAAGTGCAAGAGAGCGCCCATAAACAGCTGTTCTTGCTGAGAGGAGATCTGTTCCAGAGCACCACCTCTGGGGAAGGGTGGTTGTAGAGAACTCCCCCTTGCTGAAATTGTCGTTGTATAATCACAGCTGGATCCAGGCTCCAGGCCACTGGGGGGGGGGGGGGAAAAACTGGTGCCTGCCAAATTTCAAGCAGTAATTATGGATGGCCAGTTTGTGAAGGGGTGTTTCTCCTGCAGACTCAGGCTGCTAAAGTCCCTCCAGAGAAGGGTTGGGCGACACAGCCCATTAAAGCCTCTGGGACAGAGATATTAGACATGCTGAAGGAAGGAAGCTCTTAACAGACCATCACCTGCTGCTCAAACCTTTCAGCTAGAGGAGCTGCAATCCAATGAGACTGTTATTCATGCTACAGCATTGTAGGGAGAGCTCCTCAACCAGTCCATCAGCATCGCAGAGTGCCAACAGAGTTCGTAAGAGGTGACTCCCACTTCCGTCACAAGCACAGCTTTCTATCTGGCCGCTCTTTGAAACACAAACAAAGCAGGACGGACAGAACCTGGTATCATGGTCCTCAAGGGGTGATTTTTACTGTAACTTATCTCTGGGGATTCCAAAGTGCCAACTCTAACAGCAAAAGACCTCGTTACCCAAAGCTTAATCTTGAGAGAAATCCTTAGCCTCAGCTATACTTACAAGCTGCATCACTTTGGCTAACTTTAAAGCTTCTTCAAAGGGAGGCCAAAATACTGGACCAACTTGGTAGAAGGTGGATTCTTACTTCCCTGTGACATCAAGGGGGAAAGTGTGAATATCCAGGTTTTCGGGGACCCTTTGAACTGTATCTATGTCATTTCAACATCCGCAATTCCCCCACAGAAATAAGGGGCAGAGGCCTTTTGGGCACTTCATGGTCTTCCCAGTTGTGGGAAGCACCTGTATCAGGTGCTTCTTGATACAGAAGATTGCAGAATGGCCAGAATCTGCAAAAGGGGTGCAGATCACACAAAAAAGTCATCTCGTTCAGCCCTCTGGGATAAGCGCAATCCACACCCTGTGGGCCCTGCCAGGGCTAGCTGTAGAAAGGGTCTACTCAGGAGCAACCGTCAGACTTGGAGAGCTTCGGGCAGGTCCCTCGCACCCCTTCTGAAATGGTTTGCCCCACATTTTATTCTTATTTTTAGTACTGATTCCATTTGTACACTGCCCCATCAGTGGGTGGTATACAAAACCACTACAATTAAAATGCAGTACGAATATCATAAAAGCTTATCAGAAGAACCTTAAAAATGGAAACGGTAAAAATAGAATAGAATAAATAAACTGATTAGAAAACACACTTGCTCTTTGAACCCCTGGACAACCACTCAGTATATTTTTAACAGCCTTGGCATAAAGGACCTTTTTAAGCTGGCACTGAAATGATGGCAAGGTTGGCCCCAGGTGGGCCATGGCGGAGAATTTGTTCAGCCAGATGCCAGGAGAAACTTCCTAGAGGAGCTTGACGGCCTTGCAAAGTGGTGGGCACTCCTTCCCTGGAGAGGAGCATTTCAGCAGAGGGTTGGTGGCCGTCTGCCAGGGGTGCCACAGCTACTCCTGCATGGAGCCAGTGTGGTGTCGTGGTGAAGAGCGTGGGACTGGGACTCAGACGATCCGGGTTCGAGTCTCCGCTCGGCCATGGGGCCAACTGGGTGACTTGGGCCAGTCACAGACTCTCAGCCCAGCCTACCTCACAGGGTGGTTGTTGTGGGGATAAGATGGAGGAGGAGAATGATGTACGCTGCCTTGAGCCCTTTATAGGAAAAAGGCAGGATATAAATCGCAATATAAATAAATAAATATAAATAAATGGAGCAAGGGGGCACAAGATGGCCCCTAAGACCTGCCAACCCTGTGAGCCCACGATTGTGTGGCATCCTGGACCAGCGGCAGCCTTCGAAGGTCCAGCCTGGAGAAGCAACATCGGCCATCCCGTCCCGAAAGGAAAACGGGCTGCGAAGGGCCTCGACGGCCAGCCACGCGTCTTGCACTGTACGCCAGATGATCACTCCAGGAGACTTCGGACTCCAGGCCTGGAACCAGAGCAGAGCCTCAAGGGCAAGTGAGAGCAGACGGACGGTCCAAGGCGAGAGGACTTGCTTCTTGACCGCGAAGGCCCGAAGTGGAGGTCCGAAGCAGGATCGGGCCAACAACCTGCTTCCCAGGCAGGCTGACCGGGTGCCTCTCGGGTGCCCAACCCAGAGCCGGACGGGACCCCGCCTGTCCTCTTGCAGCAGTCCCCGAGCCACGCTCCGCGGCAGGCTTCCGGCTGCGGCACGCGGCGGGTCAGGGCTACCAGCCACTCCTGCGAAGGCGCCCCGATCTCTGGCGGCACTCCAGTGGCGGGGAGTGCCGCCGCTCGCCGCCGCGGTGAGGCGCTTCCCCGGCCGCCTCGGGGCTCTGCGCCCGAGAGGGAGGCTCCGCGGGAGAGCGGCGGCCCCGCCAGCGGCACGCCGAGCCGCCCACCGCGGCGACCGCCAAAGCGCGCCGCGCTTCCCAGCGGCTCGCCAGAGCCCCGAGCCGGCGGCCGGGGCGGCCGGGCGCGGGCTCGCCGGGGCCGCCTTTGGCCGGGCGCTCAGCGACGCGCCCGGGACGCTGTGCGCCCCAGCCGGCCCGGCGCGCCCCGCGCAAGGCGGGCGGAGGGGAAGCCGCTGGCTCGGCGCCCCCTCCCCTCCCCAGCCAGTCTCCTCCCCGCGCCCCCTCCTCTCCTCTCCTCTCCTTCCTCTCGCCGCGCCGCGCCTGCCTGCCTGCCTTTGCAGCATCCCCAGCCGTCCCGGCAGGCAGGCGGGCGGGCAGGCGGGCAGGCGAGCGCGCCTCCCTTCCCCTGCCCGGCAGCCGCGGCTCCCCAGCGCGCCAGACGGACAGGCGGACGGACGGACGGACGGAGCGAGCGGCCAAGCAGGGAGGGAGCGAGCGAGGGAGCGAGAGGCGGGCGGGCGGCGCCCCCATCCTCCGGCTCCCCTCCCACCCTCCTCCCCTCCTCCCGCCGGCCTCGCTGCTCGCCTCGGCTCTCCATGGCCGCCTAGAGCCGCCGAGAGCGCCGCGCCATGGGGCCGCCGCCGGGCCCGGGCGCACTCCGGCTGCTGCGGCCGCCGCCGCCGCCGCCGCCGCTCCTGCTGCTGCTGCTGCTGCTGGGGCCGGCCGCCGCCGTGGAAGGTGAGTGCGCGCGGGCGCCCGAGCGCGGCTCCGTCCCTTCGAGGCGGAGGCGCAGGATGCTGAGCCGGGAGGGCGTC
>JAIXND010000800.1:5116886-5177004 GCA_023646645.1 Varanus salvator macromaculatus | reverse complement strand
TGTGGACGGGGACCGGGCGGCGCGGGGTGCCGGTGCGGGCGCCCGGCCGAGGCCGGCTGCGAGGAGGCGCGCGGCCAGGGCACGCAGGAAGGGGCCGCCTGCCCGCGCCCGCCGCGGCCTCGCCCGTGACAGCCGGCGGCCTCCCAGCCGGGCCGAGGGCGAGAGGCCGGCGTGGGCCCCGCGCGGCTGGCTGGGGCCCGGTTCAGCCCACCCGGAGGGGTGCCCGGGATCACCTCCTCCGCGGACTGGGGCGAGTGGCCTGCCCCACTGACCGGTGGGGCTGATACACGCACGGCCTCGCCCCATGGCCACAGTCAGCTACGCCAGTCAACCTTGGGGACCAATGCAATGCTGTGCCGACCGTGGGGCTCCAGGGGTCACTGCCCCTGTATGCGCTCTCTCCCTCACTGCTGCTCGCCAAGGACCAGGGAGGCATCGGCTAGTGTGGGATGGACGCCTCCAGAATGTGCCAAGGACCCCCCTCGGGGTTGGCCCGGAGGGAGCAGCTGCGTCTCGGTCGGTCGGGCTTCCTCGGAGGGGTTGGCAGCGGCTGGGAAGCTGGCCCTTTCCCCTTGGCCCTGCCTTGCAGGGATATGCTGGCCGCTGCTCAACAGGAGATGGTCGTGTGTAGGGATGACTCTCATCAAGTGCTGCGGGAGTCACAGCCTTTGTTCTGCGATTGTGGGACGCAGCCCTGTCGGGACCTCCGTCTGGCCTTGCGGTGAGGAGGCACCAACCACCCGCTTTGGCTTGGCCTGCCGATGGAGCTCCTCTCTCCCGGGGAGCCCATGGTGTGACCAGAAATCTTAGCACAACACATGGGGTTCTGCAGAATTTTGCATATTTGTGGCGCTCCTGAGGACTGGGCAGAAACAAAAAAGAGGAACCCTATCAGCAATGTGGGCTCGCCAGCCCAGAGTCCATCGAGCCCAGTTGTTCATGGCTTTGGGTTGCTCAGTCATGGCCACTGCCTTTTTCGGAAGGCCAGCCATGCCGGCTGAAGGACTCATGGCTGGTTGTGTTGCACCAACAGGTCTGCTTTAACATGGTGCCTCCTGCCTGGAGGAGGAGATGTCTAAACACCTGTCCCGTGCCGAAGACCCCCACCTTCCTAGGTTGCTCTTCGCCCTGGAGTTGGTGTGACTCTGAGTGTGTGTACATGTGGAGGGACCTTGTAAGAACTGAGTATCAAAGGACGTGGATTCCCAGCAAGGCAGGAAAGGGCCGAGCGCAGACAGTCATGCCGTTCTGTTCACAAAATGCTTCATCCACATCGATCGCGGTGCTTTGACCTCCGGCCCAGTTCAGGAGAAATGCGAACTGCTTCTTTCTCTGGGGATTCCCTTGCGGGGTGTTTGGCGAGGCGAATTCGGTGCCGGGCTTTGGCGTGGAGAGACTTGTACAGGGGGAAGTGGGCATGTGAGAATACAGGGAAGCGAAGGGAGGGCTGTGTCTGCGTGTACACGCTGCCCTCTTGCTCTGGAGACTTTCCAACATGGCGGAGCACTACGCGATGGTCTAGGAGGACAGGGCCGCTGCGGTGGGCGCCATTTCTTTAGGAGCCTGGCCACAGACGGGGATTTCTGTGTGTGCCTCCCCGTTCCGGCCTTAGATTTTGCCAGGGAGCAGCCTGATCTCCCCCAAGCAGCCGAACCCCAATTTTTAGCACTGATATCCACATGGGCCTTGGGGCATTTCACCCATGGCATAACCCTCCAGTGTTTTGATTCTTTCCTAAAAGCCATGGGGTGTCTTCCAAATTCTTTCCAATCAGGAAGGGTTGATGTTGCACAATAAACAAAGATTTGAATATCATCAGCTATTTTGTGTTGGGATTTGTTATCCAATTGATATTTTGTACAGCTGCATTCGAGGGCTCTTGTGCGAGATGCTTTGACTGCATCCGATAACTGGCATGCAATTAATGCAGTAATTGGCAGTGTCTGATCGCTGATGTTTGCTTTTTGATAGTGCGCGATACTGAGCATCCGTTGGGTTTTGGTCGTGGGCAGTGTTTGATGAGAATGCCAGAAAGGTCTGCCAAGCTTGCTCTCTGTTGTGACTGGTCAGATAACTCTTAAAAGTCTGCAAGCTGAATGGAAGTTAGGATTGCTGATAACTACAAATATTTTTAGGGTAGCTAAACAAAAAGGGATTATCCAGAGCTCCGGAAGGATCTCTCCAAACCGGGAGAGATACCGAAATGGACATCTAAGTGGAGAATGAAGATGGTGATCCCAACTTCACAAACACACAGAGGGGGCCTGAGGGGGCCCTTGGTGGGTCAGGGTAGCAATGTTGACAAAGTGCCCACACCATGCGCAGATGCTGCGTAAAAGGTGAATTCCATGTTAGGCACAATTAGGGAAGGAACTGCAGATAGCGCTGCTCGTATCATACCCCGCATACAAATCCATGGTGCAGCTTCAGCTGGACACTGTCCAGTTGTTATCCAATGTATACATTTGCTACAACTGCATTTGAGAGCTCTTTGTGTGAGATGCTTTGACTGCAACCAATGCAATTAATGCAATAATTGCCTGAAGAAGGACCATCACAACTCTGGCAAACAGGTCTTGTCTTGAAAAGCCTGTCACAACTCTGGCAGCACCGCAGAGAAGGACGACCCAAAATGTTCAAGCGGCAGGAAAGGTTACAAAGTTTTGCGGTGTGTTTGCTTGGGAAAAAAGTGAACGGGGAAGACAGGACAGACATGGAAAAAGGGATGCAGTGTGGGGAAAATGCATAAGGAGGTGTTTTTCTTCCGCTTTCATAATCCTTGGAGGTGGGGCCATCCCATGAGGTTGAACGGGGAGAAATTCAGGATGGACAAAGGGAAGAACATTTGCACCTACCTCATCAGCTACGGAATTTGCTGCCATCGGGTGTAGTGATGGCTACCAGCTCGGGTGAGGATGTGTGAGAGGAAGCTGCTCTGTGGGTGGGAAGTTACCCGATTTCCTCAGCTCGGCTGCCTGGACTTTGTCCCACTGTCTCTCTCTCCTACGTCCACCTAACATCGCGCATTTGCCTGGGTGTCCAGTAGGAAGTGAGTTCAAGTGAAGTTTTGTGTCTGCACATGTGACTTACTGGCTTTGCGCTCTTTGCACAACAAATTGGAGAATCTGTGTGTTTTCCCCCAGAAATGGTGTACTTTGCCTACTCTGCAGAAATAATTTGCCAGCGTTCCCAAGTGTCGGTGGACTTGATCTCTGCATGGTTTGCTTCCTGGCCAGAGCTGGGTGTGGGCAGGGAGTCCCATGAGTGCAAGAAGGCTGAATTCTGACTGGATCTTTGCCTCCCTAATTTGGGTGGCCTTAAAAGGAGAGTAAACAAGTCAATGGTGGATATTAGTACTACTACTTAGACCAAGAAGGCTCTTGATGGATACTAGTCTTGATATAGTTTCTGTGGAAAATAGCTGGAAGGATGGTGTTGCGTTTTTGGCCTGTTATGGGTTCCCCACTGGTAGCCAGTTGGCCTCTGTGGAAATTGACACTAGATGTGGAAGGTCTTTGGTATGATCCTACAAACTCTTCTTGTGTTCTTCTGTAAAGCTGATCAGCCACCCAAAAGGCAGCTTGGCTGCTTCTTTGTGTACATCATTTCATGAATCTTCCCTTTTCCCTCTGTATGCAGAGGTTGTTAATCCAATAAACCCCCAGTGAAGTGTTTTAGGTTCCATAAAGCCCTCAGCAGAAAGCACTTTTGACTTAAACCTGTTTCTCCTGGAATTTTATAGCTGGGTCTTGTGATTAATAATTTGCACTTGGTTCTAGATGATCCCATCTTGTTTGGACCAACAGACATTTCCAGGTTCTTTCCAGGAAAAAGAAAGTCACCCCCACCCCAAAGTAGAGGTTCCCAGAATGTGAATAGCTGCTGCCAACTGTTTTAGTCTAGACAGGGTCAGCTGCTCCATCAGTGGATAAAAAGTGAAAGGAACCAGGTTCCAGTTCTACTTTTACATTACATTCTGCGGTTTGCCTGGACAAGAATCCACACGCAGGGCCCTGTGGCTGGTGGGTCTGGGAGAACCCCCTCCCCATCAAAGCATTCTGTGTGCCTTGCGATCCGCAAACGAAAACAACTGCAAAGGTCCAGCCGGTGGCTTGTGTCGTCGATGCTTTCCATGATAACGTTTTTGCAGAGCCAAGCATAATCATCGCTGGAACAGATGGGGAGGGAGCTGGATGGGGAAGGATTGTGGGAGATCTCCCATGGCTGGCACACATAGTAAAATGGCAACATCAAAGGAAGATGAAAACATTTCCAGTGTGTGACAGACCCTGGATAGTTTGTTATGAGAGGAAGCCAATGCTGTTTTCTTTCTTTTCCAAACAACAACAAAACAGCAAACCACAGTGAAAAAGTTGCAGGCAAACAGATCCAGGCGGTAAAGACAGAGCCCCTTAATGGTGGGGATGGAAGAGGCTTTTTAACCGCAAAAGGGGGCAGAATCCCCTTTGCATCTGTGCCTGGGCCTTTTGCGGGAGGCGGATGAAGGGCAGCTCTGCCCCTGTCTTTTGCCTCCCCTTTCACGTTCATCGGAATTGTGCAAAAGTTTCTCTTTTGTGGGTGGTGCTGGAAGGAGGTTGGTCTTCCGAGCCACAGGAGCTGTGACCGGGGATGGCAATTCATGCTGCTGTTTACACCGTCTGTTTATGAAGAATGGGAGGGCAGGTCCCTGCCCCCAGGAACTTACAGTCTAGAAAGAGGCATGAGGAAGGAGATGGAAAAATAAGAGGAGGAGGGGTGATAGTTGCAGGCAACCCCAGTAAGATAAGGAACATCCCATTCGCCCTGTGTCCACCCTCCGCCCCCAAAGGCTCCTTCGTGGTTTCCTTCCACCAGGAACCCCCATTTACTTTTGGACTGGGGCTGGGGGAAGACCCTGCTAGCTATTTCGGAATAGTCCCACTGTAGGGACGTGGCACGAAGCAAGCAGGACAGTGATGGCCTTTCATACCCCACAGTGTGCGGTGTGAAGGATCCCATGAGTGGCATCCTGTGTGCATTCACTGGTGGCGTGTCCCCGCGTCTTCTGGATGGCAGCCTGGATGAGTCCTGCCTCAGCCCGGTTTAATGCCAGCCGAAGGCCCCATCTTGCAGCCGATCTCCGCAGTGACCTTTCCTGGCATCCCATCAGACAAGCTCCGTCCCCAACAGTGACAAGTTTTATAAGGCAAAGCAGACAGATCTGGGGCTGAAGAACCAGGAGAAAACAAGGCATGTTGACGTCTTTCTCCCAAATATTAAAAGCATGTCAGAAAGAAGAGGGAAAATTATCATTTTTATATCCACCGAGAGTAGGGGAAAGAAGACAGATCTAGGCTAAGATGCAGCGGAATGTTCCGAGCTTAAGTCATACGAGCTGGAGAGAAATCAGTGAATTCCTTTTCTTAGAGTCTTCAGAAGAAGGCTGAAAAGGTATTTTTACTCTGGTCCCCTCCAGCAGCATTGGGCCACATGCCCCTCATCTCCAGCCAGCCAGCCGAGGTTTCTGTAGTCCAACAGCTTTGGAGCCAAGTTGAAGAAAAGTGCTTTTAGGATACCAGGAGTCCTGGTACACACACATCTCCTATCTACAAAACACACACACACAAACAAAAACATTATTGACCTTGAAGCAGATTGGCAAACAAACACACTAAAAGCCATAATTTAGTGCACAAATTCCCCAGCTGCTTCTCTCAACAATTATAGAAAATATTTGTTTAACATTTAAATTTGGCTTTTGGTTTTTTTAAAACGTACTCAATGTACTTTTTAAAATAATCACCTAGTTTTTAAAGGACGAAATCTGTGCTTCAAACAAACAGGGTGTCTCAAATCCACAATTATTCAGATAGTTCAACAACGAAGCTATGGTGCACAGCTAAAAGCTGTTTTTCTAGGAAAGGAAAGAACTGGCGTGGGGGAATGGATTTATCTTTTGTAGTTCAAGGTGCAATTCCAACCCTTGCTCCTGCAGTGGGCCATGTATAGTGTATTATTTCCCTTTTTATTTTCGCAATGTTTTAAGATCTGATGGTTTTAATTGGGGTTTTATTGTTAGTTGAATTTTTAGGACGCTGTGTTTTATTTTACATTTTGTGTTGTTAAACCATCCCGAGACTTCGGTAAGGGACAGTGTAGAAAAGTTTTAAATACATAAATAAAATAACAAAACTATCGAGGGTTTGATACTGGGGTGGGGGAAGGCAGGGTCTGATAGGTTTTTACCAGAACTAGGAGCCAGCTTTTGGCTGCTGGGGATGCCATCCTGTATCTCCACTTCGCTCATCAAAGGCACCTCATCTTCATACTGTCTGATAGCAAACTCAAGGGGTGCCTTCAGAAGGACATAGCCAAAATGGGGCCAATGGGAAAAAGGAGAGCCGGTGTGGCGTCATGGTGAAGAGCCTGGGACTGGGACTCAGGCGGCCTGGGTTCGAGTCCCCGCTCGGCCATGGAGCCAACTGGGTGGCTTTGGGCCAGTCACAGACTGTCAGCCCAGCCTCCCTCACAGGGTTGTTGTGGTGGTGACGAGATTGAGAGCAAGAAGGGCTCTCGTTGTTAGCCGCCCCGAGGCTTTTTTGCAAGGGGGCGGCATATAAATTTGGAAATAAATAAATAAGGGTAGAATGCTGTGAGCAGCTTTGAGTCCTTTGTACGAAAAAGGATGGAGTATAAATGCAACAAACCAATAAATCAACAAGGGGGCATTCATATGCTGATGGGCATTCTCTGCGGCTTAAGCACATTTAAAATCCAATGAAATATGGCACAGGTTCCCCCTCGTGTTCATCATGCCCCCCCCCACATCCAATATTCAGGGTGGCTTTGCTTCTAAAAGTGGGGGCTGTGTTTGCAGGCTGTAGCCCAGGACTTGCATCGGTTTAAGCTTTCATGAATTTGATCGTTGCGTCGAGCCTTCTAGGAGAGGAAGGGGGCGACCCTATGGCTTCTTAGGATCACGGGGTGGGGAAATAGGGTTCTCCGGAGTCCCACTCGCACCCCTTGCGGCTGGCAAGGACAGGACTGCTGCTGTCGGGCATCCGCCTGGAGAGGCGGAAAAGGGGCGTGCGGTGGGTGGGAAGGGGATGCTGTCACAGGGGCAAACGCCAAATCCAAGCCCCACCCCAGGCCTCCTCCCTCCCCCAGCAGCCAGGTGGCCAGGAAGGGCCGTCCGGGAGAAATGCAGCCTGGCTAAGGTGCCCCTGCTCTGCTTGGCTCCACACACTTCGTGTCTTTGTGGTCCGAGGCTGCTGTGCGCTGAGTGCGAGAAGGGGTGCGTTGCACCTTGGGTGGGGGCCCCCGACTTGGTTCATTGAGAAATGACCCACTGCTCTTCAACAATTCAGATTCAGTCTGTTTTGACTCTGTGCTGAACTGAGTCGGGTGCTCAGATACCGTGTGCTGGTGACTACCAGCGGAAGTCCAAAAACAGCGATAACTGGTTTTTCCTTTGCTTGCAATTAAATTATATTTACAGGCCCAGTAGAGGACAGTTAGGTGCAGGTGGGGTTGTGTTGCTGGACTTGTAATTTTAATGTTTAAATATAAAAATACATATAGAGAGTGCATGTTTGAATGTTTATAACATTTTGATTGTGAATGGCAATGTTTTTAATTTCTGGGCCTGATTGGATAAAACATGCAAGGATAGATGCCCTTTTTGAGGGAATCCACTCTGCCAATTTTCTATTTTGTTATGGGATGGAAAAACAACTTTGTCCTTTGTGGGGAATGGACTTATTCCCATTGTTCTGAAAATTACAGTGATTCTAGAGGTGTCCCTAAGGAAAGAACCTGCAGACTTTTAGAAAGAGAGATACAGAAGCTCATGTGGAAGGAGAGCTTTCCAATTTGGGGGTGGGGGATGGGTAGGAAAATAATTTGGACAATGCACAGGAAAGTTGAAGGCATCTAAGTGGTGCTAAGCGAGTAACCTGCCAGGTTTTGGAAGGCTGGGTGCAAAAGTCATTCCAGTCCCTGACAAAATGTGACAAAAGGATTAGGAGCTGGATGTGTTGGCCGCTTGCTTCCGTTCCCCCCCCCCCGCCCACATCTATTGCAGCATTTTGAGAATTGAAGCCTGATTAAAACAAGCAAGTGAAAACAATGCCACTTCCTAATTATTTGCAGAGTCAGGGTATCTTGAGTGTCAAGGGTGTATCTGAAAGAAAATTGCAGATAAAGTGACCTTCTGGGCTGGGACTGAGTTAGAAACACAGAAACAGAGCAAGTCAGAAGTGGCCTCCCGGGCCATCTAGTCTGACCCCCAGCTCCAGCCAGCTCCACTCACGACATGCCCACCATGTGCATGTCAAGCCTATCTTTGAACACCCGCACCAATGGGGCCTCAACGACCTCCCGTGGAAGCCCATTCCACGCCCTCGGGGTCCTAACTGTCAGGAAGTGCTTCCTGGCATCCAAATTGAACCTTGGCTCCCTGAGCTTTGCTCCATTGGAGCGCGTCCTGCCTTCCTCTGCAGGGGAGAACAGGCCTCTCCCCATCTCCGTGTGACACCCCCTCACATACCTGTATGTTGCCAACATATCCTCTCTGAGTCTCCTCTTCTCCAAGCTGAAGAGACCCAGTTCCCTCAGTCTTGCCTCATACGGCATCCCCTGCAAACCGGCCACCAACTTTGTGGCCCTGTGCTGCACTGACTCTAACCTGGCTACATCCTTCCTGTAACGAGGGGCCCAAAGTTCTACTCCAGGAAGCCTTCTTTGACTCAGGACACAACAGAATTAGATCAAAGTTGTTCCCTTTTATTTGCGGTTTGCAAATCCACTGCAGATCCCCTTTATCAGGTGGCCTGAGGTTCCACAGTGATTCACGTAAAGAGCATTTCCTATTGTCAGTCCTAAACACATCCCTGTCAACTCCACTCAGTGAGTCATGCTTTGGTATTGCTGAAGATGGAGAAAACAGGATTTTTCCAGCCGTGCTCTTCTCTACAGTGTTAATTTTATCACCCTTTCTCCTAGTGTGCCTTTGGACATATTTTTCTGAAGAAAATCAAAAGGCATTGAATTCATATTACCTATGTCTGAGGAAAGATCTTCGTATCCCTTGATTGTTTGATCTGTCCTTTGCCGAACGTTTGCAGCATCTCTGATATTGATTGTGAGACAGGCAGTCAAAACTGTTGTATTTTTGGGGCACAGTAACATTAGGAAATGTAACAGCACTTTTGCCATCTCATTGGCAGCAGATTTCTTAACATAGAAACAGAGCGAGCCAGAAGGGGGCCTCCTGGGCCATCTAGTCTGACCCCCGGCTCCAACTGGCTCCGCTCATGACATGCCCACCATGTGCATGTCCAGCCTGCCTTTGAACACCCTCACCGATGGGGCCTCAACGACCTCCCGTGGAAGCCCACTCCACACCCTCGGGGTCCTGACTGTCAGGAAGTGCTTCCTGGCATCCAAATTGAACCTTGGCTCCCTGAGCTTGGCTCCATTGGAGCGCGTCCTGCCTTCCTCTGCAGGGGAGAACAGGCCTCTCCCCACCTCCGTGTGACACCCCCTCACATACCTGGATGTCGCCAACATATCCCCTCTGAGTCTCCTCTTCTCCAAGCTGAAGAGACCCAGTTCCCTCAGTCTTGCCTCATACCATTCCACAAACTGAGCGTTCCTGTAGAGGAAAGCAATAGAGGTGATATAATAAAATATCAAGGTTGCAGGTATAGCTCCTCCTTGTACCGTCTTGTCCACTCAACAACCTTGTCAGGTGGGTGAAGCTGAAAGAGAGCCCTTAACTCACAGTCACCCACTAAGTTTTAGAGCCAAATGGAAATTTGAACCTGGGTCTTGGCAGTTCCAGGATGACACCCAGGTGAAGAGGTTGGGTGGCTGTCGGGATCCTGTCACTTTTCTTAGGTGGGAAAGGACTTGAGCCTTCTGGGGAGCAAAAGAAGCCCTCCAGCGAGGTTCTTCGTCGGCTGCCTACCTCCGGCAAATCCAGCGCTGTGCTGAGCCCCAACCCCTCCACCCCCAAACGGCTTGATTCATTGGATCGCTGCATCCCTGGGGCTCTTTATTTTATGGGCCGTGGGACCTTGCCAGCAATTGAATCATGGCTGAACCACACAGAAGAGTTGGAGAAACATCGGCACTGGGATTAGGTTACCCATCCTCCCAGTAAAAACGACTCTATAAACAGTCCATTAAGCCCAAGAATCCTGCGTTTGGCGCTGGGGTTCTGCCCAAGTATGGAGGTTCGCAGGCTTTGGAGGATGTGGGAGGGGTTTTTGGGGGGGGGGGCATCTCTTCACAATGGCATGACTCCTGAAAAAGGGAATCAGAACTTATTTCTGGGTGGTCACTGGTTGTGGGATCTGCTGCCGGCATCTTTCCAAGGAGACAGCCAGGCCCTCTATGGGGTGGAGAGGGCACAGCTTGACGTTCCTGACTGCTTGGATGGAGAATAAGTCTTCCAGTGCTGAGAAGGATAGAGCCCCCATGCTCAGTGGCAGTCTATCTTAGGGTGCCAAATGCGGGGGACATGCAGCTGAGGAGAAGAGTTACCTTCACACTCTGCCTCTTACCCTTTATGGGAAAACAGGCTGCTGGACTAGGGAGTTCCTTGGCCTGATCCGGTGAGACTCCGCACAGATCCTGAGTTCCGTTCAGTTCTGTGCAGAAATTCGGGTTGGGAGAATGCCACCATTGTCTGAGCTCCAGGAGTTGCAGGAAGCAGCGCTGGGATAGTCACGGGTTGCTGTTTCCATCGGCCCCCTCCCTGCTCCCAATCTGGGGAAGCGGCAACGAACAAGGCCTGAATAGCAATTCCAAAGCGAAAGCCACCGCCCCCAATTTGGCTGGCTCGCCAGACTGCCGTTTGTTTGGGTTCTCCTGGGCTTTTATGGCTGGGACAAGAGCCTTTTTGCATCCACTGCATGCTAATTTCCCGCAAGGCAGATGTGGACCAGATTGGGGGGAAACGGGAAGACTCGGGAGCAGGAATCCCCTTCCTGAAGGTGACATGCGATGCCCGGGAACGCCGAGCTTTCTTCCTGCAAGGCGGCCGGCCGTGGTCCCTTCAGACAGACCCGGCAGCTTCGCTTCGTTCTCCAGCGTCTCTGCATAATAGCTTATTAAGCAGTTAATGAACTCGAGGTGCTGGAGTCTGTTTTCACACTGTGCAGATCTTTTTAACGCAGGGATGCAGAGGTTTGGGTCCCTCCTGAAGGGGTTACATGTTCCCCACAGCCTTCCTTTTCGGCCCTTTGCTGGCCGAGACTTTGGTTCAAAGCCCGGTGACTAAAGGCAGGTCGACCCCTCTTGTTACCAAGCGGGACTTTGGCTGGTGGACGTGCACATCTTCAGCTGTTGGGCCTTCTAGACATCCAACCGACAAATAACATGCTTTCCTCCCTTGTTTTCCCCTTGTCTTTTTATGGTGTGCAGCACCCAGGCGCAGCTTTCACACAGTCCCAAGCAAGCAACGCTCTTTGCTCAGCCTGCCGACAAGAAAAATCTTAATCGCACGGCAGACGTACTTCTGGCACGCCAAAAGAATAAAGGGAATCCTGCATCGGGGAAGCGTGCTTTTGGTGCCCAGAATAGCTCCGTTAAATGTCACCAGAGCGAGTTTTCACTGAACTGCTTTTTTCCATGCTTCGGCGCTGTCGTTTCAGGCTACAGGTGGGGCTCACATGAAAGGAAAATTCCCTCTCCCTACACGCAGGCACACAAACACACGAACATGTCCTTGCCCAGCAACCGTCAGCACATCCATGAGACAAGTAAGGCAGAACCCTGAGGTGCTAGGTTGTTTGTGCGGGGGGAATTCCTCGCATGCAGGAGGGATCCCACTGGCTTCCCGGAGGCATCTCATTGGCCGCTGAGGGAAGAAGGATGCTTGAAGCTCAAAGAAGTCTGATGTACATCAATGCATCCAGAATGTGAAGGGAGATTTTTTTTCCCTCTCTCCCTCATAGCACAAGTAAAACTGATGGGCAGTGATCTGAGGATGGAGAAAAGGAAATCTCTCTCTACCCAGCACCCAGCAGTGCAAATGGGAAGGATGGGTGCCGGGAAGTGCTTTTGACTGTCAAGGGGAGATCGGACCAATCCATAGAGGACAAATTGTCTCTCGATGCCTGTTAGCAAGTCACTGGATACGAACTGCGGGGAACGTGAGAATATGGAGGCCTTTGCGAGTTCATAGAATCATAGAATAGTAGAGTAGGAAGGGGCCACGGAGACCATCTAGTCCAACCCCCTGCTGTTGCAGGACACCACGTCACACCATCCCACTCAGATGGCTGTCCAGTTTCACCTTGAATCTCTCCACTGTGGGAGAGCCCACCACTTTTCCAGGCAGCTGGAAAATACAGCTTTTGCCGTATTGCTCAGACAGTGAGGAAGCTTTTCCTGACGTCCAGCCTGAATCCGGGTTGTTGCAACTTGACTTGATCATTCTAAGTTGCTCTGCTTCAATTTCTTGGAAGCTGTTCACGGACCTCTAGTCCCTCGAGGGAAGCAGGGGGGCCTCTTGCTTTCTTAAAACTCCAACAACCATAGGATGCATCACTCTGGTGATGCAGAAAGTTTATTTTAATTTAGGTACTTACTTGCTTCTGCATGAAATGCCTGGGCAGGAAAATTCTGCATGGGCATGGAAGCTGGGCGCCACTTGTGGAGTGTGGGGGTCTCAATTCCAGATGTGTGGTCACAGGAACATGGATCCTGGGCTACTGCAAAGCTGGCCAGAGCCCGGGTAGCTGAGCTCCGGGAGTCCAAAGGATTGCTCACAGTTCCCTGATCTCCAGCATCAGTCCCTGCATTCAGAAGATGCAGTGAGCCAGTGTGGTGCAGTGGTTCAGAGCATGAGACTGGGACTCAGGCGATCCGGGTTCGAGTCCTCGCTTGGCCATGGAGCCAACTGGGTGACTTTGGGCCAGTCACAGACTCTCAGCCTGACCTACCTCACAGGGTTGTTGTTGTGGGGATAAGATGGAGGAGGGGAATGATGAAAGCTGCTTGAGCCCTTTGTAGGAAAAAGGCAGGATATCAATCAAAAAATAAATAAATAAAATGCAGCAGGAAGTTTGCCCACTGCCTCCTGGCCCAGGAAGGCCGGTGAAACCAGAGCACTGATCCAAGGCAGGGATGGGTGGCTTTAAAGGCCCAGCCCCGGAGCTGCCCCTGATCCAGCCTGAGAAGTCGGGCTCCTCGAGGCAGGGAAGAAAACGATGCCTGCTTGGAGAAGAGCCAGCCTTGAAATGGGATGGAGGGCACACCTGCTCCCTCCCAACCCAGCTAGGCAGGGAGCCCGCCCTGGCCTCTAACAATAGCTCCTCGCACCGAATTAGTTCTGGGCAAAGCATTCCGTGAGCAGAACATTCAGTGGCCCCATGGGGCAAATTGGGGCTGCAGATGGGAGGGTGTGATGGCAGTGCCGAGATGGGAGACCCTCCACATGGGGGGCACCCCTGCCGTTTAAAGAGCTGTCTGCCTGCGTCCTCCATCCCTGACCCTCCTCTTAACACGGGTGCCGGAAACCTGACTCCAAGATGACGCAATGTGGGGATGCTGCACCGGGGCCAGGAAGCCGCAACATCATCATGCAGCGATACTCCCCGTGCTGCTTTTAAAAGGGCTTTTAAGCAGAGCAGCAACCTCTGTTGCGAGCACGATGGGCCGTGAGCTGGCTCAGTGTTAAAGAGAGGAAAGATGATCTGGGGCAGGCCCTGCAATTGGAAGAGCTTCACGTGCACGAGCATGTGACGTTCATGTTTCACCCCTGTTTTGCTCAAGCAGAAGGGGCTGGGAAAAGTGGGAGGTGATTCCTGCGCAGCCCGAGTGTAGCAGCTAGGGCTAGGAAATGATTTCATTGGGCCCTCATTTTTAAGAGAAGCAACCTAATAATTTATTATTATTATTATTCACACTTCCCGGATGAATCAAACTGTTATCCTTTGGACGGCACTGCCCTCTGAATTTTGCCTTGCCTTCCTCCGCTTAGAAGTAATATAGATATGCCTTGCAGAAGGTATTCATTACACATTTGACTTTTCCACACTTGGTTGTGTTACCACCTGGAAAGAAGATGGATTTCATTGGTGCTGTTACCCCCGAATGCATGTGGGACTCTTGACCCTGTGAATGTGTAAAATATTTTTATGTGGCCCCAAAATTGAGTGAACCAAACCAAGCCCTTCACCCCGCTTGGCTGTGACATACCTCAGTAAGTTCTGGTGTGACCCACCGCTTCCAGATGTCACATATGGATGCATGCAGCTGCATGAAATCCACATGGGTGCAGTTCCCAGGCCACGTGATCTCAGATTAAATGCATCTATCCCTGGAAGGCCCCAGGGTGTGCCTATCAGAACAAAGAGCATCATGAAGACCAAGGAACTAGCCAAACAGTTCCAGGATCAAATTTTGTAGAAGCACCTAGCAGGGCTGGGCTATAAAAATATATCCCAAACTATAAACATCCCCTGTAGCACATTTGAATCCATTAGTGGAGGAAAATAGGGCTTCACCACAACTCTGTTTTGGGAAGCCATCCGCCAAAACTCAGTGACTAGGCAAGGAAGGCTTCTCACCAGAGGGCAAAGGTAAAGGTGAGATGGGAGAAGCCATTTGTTTGGACAAGTGTTAGCTGGCTCCTTCACAAAACTGGGCTTTATGGAATTGTGATGAGAAGAAAGCCGTTGCTGAAACCAACCCATATCCAAATCCAGATGGAGTTTGCGAAAAGGTGTGCAGGAGGTGGAGCAGAGGTGGGGCAAGTTTCTCTGGCCTGAAGAGACCACGATTGACATTTTGGCTTGGATGCAAAATGCTGTGTGTGGTACAAGGCCAGCTCTGCTCCTTGCACTGAGATGACCATCCTCAAGGGGAAGCGAGGTGGTGTCGGCATCTCGTTGTAAGGATGTCTTCCATGGCAGGAATGGGGAAATGGGCAGGTTGAGGACAAGATGGATGAAGCGAAGGCAGAATGACCCAGAGCCCTTTCTAGAGGAAACCATGTTCCCGTTTGCCGGAGAACTGGGACTGGAGTGGAAGTCATCTTCCAACAGGGCAATGACCCTAAACACAGCGAAGGTAACTCCAGAATGGTTTAAAAACAAACAAAAAGGGAACATTTCACGATGTCCCACTCAAAGTTCAGGCCACAATCTGACCGAGAATCAGTAGGAAGACTTGAAAGTTACTAGGTTCAACTAGGATTCCCATCCAGCCTGAGAGAACTGGAGAACTTACCTGAGAAGACGCATAACTGTAATTGCTGTCAAAGGTGTTTGATCAAATTTCAGCTTGGCAGTAAATCCTTTTGCAACCAACAAGTGCAGGTTACTTAACTTCCGTGCCACAATTACACACACACACACACACACGAGGAGTCTTCAAAAAGTTTCCACACATATATTTTAGAAATATATTTTATATATATATATATATATATATTTTGCTGGTGGCATTAAAAAGTTGGTACAATGCTGGGGGAAAATGTATCACAAAGGAAGGTGGCTGTGTAGAAAAGTGATATTATGTGTTTTTTAAAGTCTTAGTAATAGAGTTTAAAAAGTGGAAACTTTGAAGAACCCTTGTGTGTGAGTTTAAAAAGTGTGGAAACTTCGAAGAACCCTTGTGTGTGTGTGTGTGTGTGTGTGTGTGGCACATTCACAGTGTTGTTGACATACATCAAACGGTAACCATGTTAACTAAACTATTTTAATTCCAGGTTGTAACACAACAAAAGGTGGAAAAGGGCAAATAGTGTTTCAAGGCAGTGTATCAGGGAAAGTATTATATAGAAATGTATGTATTAGGAATAGCTGTGTGGGAAATGCATACGCTACTGTAAAGGGCAGGCAAAATTGCATGCAGCTTGCATGGGGCTGATGCAGAGCTGGGATGGAGGGGAGCCGTGGGAACAGGCACGGGCCAGAAGTGGGCGGCAACACCTGTCTGGCTAGCAGCCGCCGTTTCCGCCATCATTCCACCTGCCCAGAAACTGACTGGATCACCTGCTTGTGGCATAATTCCCATCTGTCAGGCCGCAGAGACGGGCCAGGAAAAGGTGCTGCCCACCCTAGCTTAGAGGACGGAAATCCATCTGTTCCCTAGACAGCAAGGCAGGGATGCCAAGTGTGTGGCTGAAGATTATTAAGGGCTGTTTCCGACAGCAGTCCGGTGATGGACGGCGGGGGACTAGACAGCTGTCAGATTGGAAGCCGTGAGCATCAGCTCTCCTGTGCAAAGCGACGCTGCGGTCACCGGCAGAGAAACCAAGAACTGCTGTGGACGGGCTAGATACAGTGACTATTGGAGGAGGGTATAGAAATGAAATCAATACCAAGAGTAACAACAGTAATAGCCATAATAATAAAACTTCCCTTTTCCTGAATGTCAGGGGGAAAGATTACTCTTTTTAAAAAGACACATTCTCCTCTCCTCTCCTCCTCCAGATCTTTATTTCCCCCAACATAAAGCTCACTGAAGAAGCTATTTATATATTTCTGCACTGCCCAAAACCTGCATCTTCCCCACTGCCTCACCAGCAGCCGCAACTAGAGATGATCAGCTCAGAACAGTGCTCACCTCCAGGCACCAGAAGCAACAAAAGAGGAAATCCCATTTGCAGTATTTGGAGTTTAGCAGGTGCTCCTGCTCAGATTCTGGCCCACCAGCCTTTCTCCAGAATACTAAAAATTGTTAGAGCCAAGGGCACAGCAGTCTCCCCCTCCTGCCAACATTCTGCCTTCCTCTTCGAACACAGAACTTTCTGTGCTAAATTCTCACCGGACTGGGCTTTCTTACAATCTGACTTTGTTTTATTTTTTAAAATGTACTTCTGAAAACCACAGGGCTTCCTTGAGCATGATGGGATGATCCTGATGTTTCGCAGTGGCTCCGTTTTTATTGTTAGAGTTCATTGTCCGAGCGATTGATGCCCCGATTGGGATACGTCCTCACAAACCCCGAACAGGCTCTCCCTCTTTGTCTTGTAACCACCGGATCTGTGCGATGTCCCTTTTATTCCACTTTTTCCATCACTGTCTTGGTGCCCCAGTGGAATGTCAGCCCGGGATGTGGATGTGGGAGAAGCTAACGAAAAGAGAAGTAGCCGATTACAGAAACAGGCACGGGGGACTTGCCTTTGATTGAACTGAGCATGGCCAGGGCAACATGGCTGAAATGGCATTTCGCTGCCTTTTGTAATTCTTAATATTTTTGCATTTAATAGTTGAGTGAAATCTGGTGCTAGGATTTTGTGCATATACATGTAAGAGGAGGATGAAGACACAGTGGTTATACCTTGGGGATGAGCAGGGAGTAAATAAATACAATGGCAATACCCAGCTTTTCTTCCTCTTTAAGGGACCCAGAGTGTTTTCCAAGGTCCTTCTCCTCTCCATTTCATCCTCACAACAACCCTGCGAGGTAGATGAGGCTGAGAGGTAGTGATTGGCCCAAAGGTACCCAGTGGGCTTCATGGCTGAGTGGGGACTGGAACCGGGACCTCCTGAGTCCCGGCCCAGCCCTCTTGCCGCTAAGCCAGGCATCAGGTCTCCCATGTGTGGGAAAATGCCTGCTGGCTTGGCTTGAGTCGACATTACTGGGTGGGATGTGCAACAGGTTCTGACCTGCTCCAAGGAAGCTTCCAACATTGATCACGGAATGCATGTGAAGGGCCCCAGCTTCTGTTACCATCATCCCCAGTTAAGAGGACAATGTAGTAGAAGATGAGAAGGCATCTCAGCTTGGTGCCCTGGAAAGATTTATCCAGGGAGCACAGAGCTGGACAGACCAACAACTTGACTCATTAGGACACTGGTCCTGGTACTCCTGCTTAGCTCAGCCCCTTGCACAGAACCATGAGGACTAACATCTTTAGTCTCAGAGAAGGAACATGACTTGATGGCAGAGTGCACACTTTGCATGCACAAAGGTCCAAGGTTCTGTCTGAGGCATCTCCGGATAAAAAGATCAGGTACCAGGTGATGCGAAAGATGCTTCTTCACCTGAGAACTGGAGGTTGCCAGTTAAGGTAGATGCAGCAACAAGCTTGATGGACAAGGCTCCAAGAGCTTGTACAAGCCAGATTTCTGTGCTCCCAAAATTGAGTATTTGGGAACATTTCCCCAAAGCTTTTCCTGGTTTGGGAAATGGAAATAGTTCTTAGTTGTAAAGAACTGAGCATCCTGCAGACTCTTCCTTGAACCATGGAAAGAACTGGGTGTGTTTGTGTTGAGTCCTTCTGGCATTGCTTCTACATTTGGTCCAGCCTGCACTGCACCTGTAGAAGTACATCAGCACCTTGGAAAAACAGGCCCTGCTTGGTCAGAGGAAAGCCCGTCCAAACCAGAACCCTTTCCCCCCACACATGCGCCCATCCTCAGCTGTGGCGTCTTGCTCCTATAGATCAGTACACACACTCCCATCATGAGCGGAGCCCAGAGTGAGTTCCCTTTCCCTCCCTTGTCACCCCCTTGCCAGTCAAAAGTTGGGAAGACACCCAAACTGAACTAGCACCCATCTTCTTGCTAATGCTAGAGTGTAGAACAGGGAATAATCGATACAAGTTGCGGCAACCCAGATTCAGGCTGGACGTCAGGAGAAGCTTCCTCAGGGTCAGAGCAATACAACTGTGGAACCAGCTGCCTGGAGAGGTGGGGGGCTCTCCCACACTAGAGGCATCCAAAAAGGACCTGGACAGCCATCTGAGTGGGATGGTGCAAACTGGTGTCTTGCAACAGCAGGGGGGTGGACTGGATGACCTTCATGGCCCCTTCCAGCCCTACTATTCTATGATTCTAAGACAGATCTGGAGCACTTGGCAGTTGGGGGCGTGCAGAAAGCCAAGAGCAAACACCGAAGTGCAATGGGAAGGAGCTGTATTGGTTTATTGTCATTCACTTTTGGCTCCAAACTGTTGTCTGTTGGAAAGAAGGATTTGTCTGTAGCAAAGCAGGCAGACCAATTCTTCTGGCCACCGTGGGATTTCCCACTGAGGGGCGGAGAGAGCAGAAGGTCAACTAGTCGTCCTACTATCTGCTGTGGACTTCGTGGTCCCGCCTCTGCAGACGACCTCCAAGAAGAGAGGGCGCTTTTCTCAAGTGCAGGCGGACTCGGAGGCTGGCCATGGGCCAGTCCTGTGGAATGTCAAGATGGTCCGTCACTTGACCCCGGGCCACCTTAGCGAGGAGTCCCTGGGGTGGCAGAACCCAGCTTGGAAGGGCCCTCCGTCCTGTGCGGCCTCACTTTGCGCCTCGGCGTGGCCAGCTGCAGCGGGTCGTGTGCCGCGGCAGCTTTGCGGGCGGAGCGACTGTCGTTTGCACTTGAGGGAATTGAGCCCTGAAAAAAGAAGAAGAAGAAAGCGAAGCCTTTAATTATCTGGGCAATTAATTCCACTCAGTATAGTTCATTGCAAGGGGGGAGACCCGATGTCAATAGGGACACCTTATTTAATGAGGTAATGATGCCAAAGGGGAGCAGCCCCTGTTGAATTCCTCAGCCTGAGACAGGGGTGAGGAGGAGTCCCCTGAATGAGGCCGGACGGGGGGCAGAAACATGGGTGGGGGAGCTCAGGCTCTCCACGAGGCACAAAGCTTTCTGAATTCCTCACCCTCCGCAGCTTCCTCCAGTCCCTCGTCTGGGAATGCTGCCCACAACAACTCAGCCTTGAGATACGTTTTGCAATTTTCCCCCAGGCTGGGCTGGCTAAGGGCTCATAAGCGCCGCCTCCCCTCCCCTCTATTCAGCACCCTTGTCTCAGAAAGCCGCGTGTTTATCAGCAAGACGGCTGCCCTGCTCCTTCTGGGGCAGGATTCGGACCTGGCATCTCTTCCAGGCTGGAGCGGGGCCAGCTCTGGCACAAACGTTTAATGAAAAGCCCATCATTGTGGGAAGGACGGGCCACTTGGCTAACGGGGCCGGGGGGGAAGTGCCGCAGCTCCTGCTGGGAAGCAAGCCAGCCTTACATCTGCCTGTTCCCATCAGCTGCAGATTTATTGTGAGTGCCGGCTGCAGCGTGCAGATCTGCAGATAAATACATGGGCAGGAGGGGCGGAGAGGGTGACTCCTGCCCACCCACTGCTTTCGGTCCCCAGACTCTTCACTCCAACTGGAGGATGCTAACACTGGGAAAAATGGCGACTTTGCATGGCCTGACCATTCCGAAAGTTCATCCCTAACCAGTTATTCCATGGGCATTTGGAATCCAAGCTGTGTTAGCCGAGATCGGGCATTTTCAGGAAAAATAAAACAAAAAGTTTTACACCAGTGGGTAGGTTCGCTGCTGTAAGTAAATGGTCTTGTGCTATTTATTTGTTTAAAACATTTATACATGGTGAACCATTCTGGGAGCCATATAATGCTATTGAATGGTATATAGAAGCAATAATTATATACACCACCTTTATGTATTGGCATTCGTGTTGTGTTTGGTGGGTGCATTTGTGCTGGTGATGTGGAAATCAGCTCACATCTGGCTTCGTGTTGCTTCTCCATGTATTTCCACACAAGGTTGTTCCATTCTGTTTCTGCTTTAATCTGTATTTAAGAACTGTACAAAAACATATATCTGCAGAAGGTGTAGCCTCTTGAAACATAGCTTTCAAAATTCATTTCCTCTCAATCTGTTTTTGAGCTGCTGTGATCATTTGATCGAGCCAGCAGCTAATCAGAAGATCCAGGAAGTGCAAAAGCCACTGGTACCGAACAGCACAATCTGATGAATGTTCAGACAGAAAAGAACTACAATTCCCAGCATTCCTCACCCCAAATTCTGACTAACACAGGTCAAGTCAGTCCAGATGGGGATGAGAAGTGTCCCAAATTTGCATCAGTAACCATGCAAGCCAGCTTTCACACATGCCTGATTTTGAGTATCGGCTCCAGCCAGGAGACAAACATGTCTCTGGCGTAATTATACCTGTCCCTGTTCAGGTAGATTCCAAGGTGTTTAATGACCTCGTCTTCCTCTGAGAAAGCAGGTTCCGTATCCCACATAACCCATATCAAACCTTGCAGCTTCAAAACCCACATGGATTTTGAAGGACATGCTCCAACGGAGCAAAGCTCAGGGAACCCAGGTTCCATTTGGATGCCAGGAAGCACTTCTTGGCAGTTAGGATCCCGAGGGTGTGGAGTGGGCTTCCACGGGAGCTTGTTGAGGCCCCATCAGTGCGGATGTTCAAGGATAGGCTGGACGTACACATGGTGGGCATGTCGTGAGCGGAGCGGGCTGGTGCCGGAGGTCAGACTAGATGGCCTGGGAGGCCCCTTCTGACCCTCTCTGTTTCTCTGTTCCTATGTTTTTATTTCTGGTGTCATTGCCTGGTGCATGTGTGAAAGGATTTTTACCTTTTGACTTCAACTGACCTGAAATCCTATTACTGTACTTTGAGGAGTGCCGAGCTGGGCTTTTTTCCCTGAGCTGCAGCAGGCTAACGAACACTAGACTTGCTTTCTTCCCTTGCTTGGGGCCAGAAAACAAGGAGGTGATTGCTTTGGGTTGGACGAGAAGGTGGTCTCTGACTCCGTATTTTATTCCTCCTTTCTGTAGAAACCCTGATGGATTCTACCACGGCAACTGCAGAACTTGGATGGACGGTGCACCCACCATCAGGGGTGAGTCAAACAAACTGGGGAAGGGGTGAGCACAGTTGGAGTAGGGGGGAGCCCTCCTGGGCCAATAACTACCCCAAAGCAGGAAGGAAGAACGGAGAAACAGAAGGATGCGGAGTAGCCTCAGGTGGTTCTTTGGTGCTCCAGTCAAGATAGGTTGGGATTTCTTGGTGGAAGAAGTTGAGAGAATTTGAATTCTCACTTAGGTTGGAGAGGGGTGGGAAGGGGCCACAGCTCCATAATGTGTCACACGCAGAACAGCTTGCAAAAAATTCCACTCCTGGTTCAGATGTCCAGGGATAGAACTGGGAAGGATCTAGGCCAAAAGCCCTGGAGGCAATCCTTACAGACAACACTGGGCTAGACAGAACCATGGACTCACTTCGTATGCCGGCTTCCAAGATGGTACCGCAGCAGTCACATGTTGTACACCCCTGCCCGTCTTCTGTTATCTTCCGCGTGTCTCTTCCTAGCCTGTAAGCCTTCTAGGGCAGGGAACTGTTAGCAGAACTCAAGAGAGCCACTGCCAGTTGCAGTAGACGGGGCTGGACCTGATGGGGCCAGGAGGATGTGGCAGGAGGCCCGCCTTGTCTGGAGACGCTGGGCTCCGTCCTCGCCTCTTTGCTGTCTGAGCAAATCTTTCGCTGCATGATTAGGAAGGCTGCTAGTTGCGACGGCCCATGCGGGGATGGGGCTTCGGCTTCCAAGGCGGCTGCGTGGCAAAGCGCTAGAACCCGTGATTGGCTTGCAGAAGACTGTGGAAGCGTGCAAGATACAGCTGTCCACAGCCCCCGTTCAGTCAGGGAAGGCCAGGAGCACTGTGTCCTTCAGCCCAGTTACTCAATGAGGTTCCAGAGTCCCAAACCGGGACGGTTTGCATGCAAAGCAGGGGCTCTCGCGCTGAGTTATGGATGCTCACTGCAAGCCACCTCCTCCACGGATCTGGGAAGCTTGGCCTCGCCTGCTCTGATCGAACAGCAATTGCAGGCAGGCAGTCTTCCCCAAACCTGCCGGGAGATGCTGAGGCATGAAGGGGAACCTTCTCCGGCAAAGCCGGGCTCTGCCATTGAGCCGAGGACATCCAGTCGTGCCTGCATGGACTGGCAGAATCCCTCTGTGTCGCAGCTGAGGGCTTTCCTCACCCTTTCCTGGAGATGGTGCTGGGAATTGAACCTGCATGCAAAGCAGGGCTGTACCCTTCTCTGTTGATGGAGAGGGGAGAGAGCGAACACACCTGAGAATATATGAATACATGAATATATTAAATGAATGTATATAACAAACAAACATGCTTTAGCAAACAACTCCCCCTCCTTCCCGAACCAATTTCAGAGCCCTCTGCTTAAAATGTAGAGGGAGCAAGACACCAAAGCTCACTGCTAATTTGTTCAATGCCATAAACTCATATAATAATTCCAGTAAGACTGACAGCACTAATGAAAGCAATTAGTTGATTAATTAACTTCATGGCAGATTAAAAATATGTGTTTAATGGAGGGGTATGTGTGTTGGAGGGGTATGGAGTGGGTGCCATTGTGCGAAATTCAGACTCTTTCTTCATTTGGGCATCTTGCAGAAGAGGCTGTTGGGAAAAGACATTCTAATGAACACATGTTGTGATGTGGAATTTAGACAGATGTTTATTTTCTGCAGATAACTTCAAAATATGACTTGAATTCAGATATGCTTAATCCCCACTTACTGATTCCAGTGTAGCTTATAGATAGTGGTGTAAATGCATCCCCCTTCTCCCCCACTCCGTCTCCCAAATGAGCCGTTGGAAGCAGGGAATTTCTTCCCAGCGGTTTCATTTCTTAAGATATTTCTATCCATCCTTAAGGCAGCTCACAACATGAAAAACACACAAGTGTGTCTTAAACCGAATCAGAACACATTGTACAGATGAAATGCACCAGCAATGACTCCATCAAAAGACTAGAAGATATATAGAAACACAGAAACAGAGCGAGTCAGAAGGGGCCTCCCGGGCCATCTAGTCTGACCTCCGGCACCAGCCGGCTCCGCTCACGACATGCCCACCATGTGCATGTCCAGCCTGTCTTTGAACACCCTCACCGATGGGGCCTCAACGACCTCTCATGGAAGCCCATTCCACGCCCTCGGGGTCCTAACCGTCAGGAAGTGCTTCCTGGCATCCAAATTGAACCTTGGCTCCCTGAGCTTTGCTCCATTGGAGCGCGTCCTGCCTTCCTCTGCAGGGGAGAACAGGCCTCTCCCCATCTCCATGTGACACCCCCTCACATACCTGTATGTTGCCAACATATCCCCTCTGAGTCTCCTCTTCTCCAAGCTGAAGAGACCCAGTTCCCTCAGTCTTGCCTCATACGGCATCCCCTGCAAACCAGCCACCATCCCTGCAGTCCTTCGATGCACCGATTCCAACCTGGCCATATCCCCCTTGTGATGGGGGCCAGAACTGGAGAGACCTTTACAAATGTTACAGGGCCTGAACGCACTGCGTTGGCACAACCTTAATGACCAATAATCTACCAGGGAAGGGGTGGAGTGAGCTCTGCTGCTTCAGACCTTGGGGCCATTGCTGAAAAGGCCCTGAATAAACAGCGCCCTGCAGTCCGCGTAAGAGGCAAGCTTAGCGTGTATTTTGAAAGGGGCAGAGGCTTGCAGGTTGCAGCCAGGTGAGGCTGGAGGAGTCTCAGCCTCTCTCCAACCTCTGGCAAAGCAATGGATTAGTGAGGAAAAAGCTTCTTTGCGTGGACTCGGTGAGGGTGTTCAAAGACAGGCTGGACATGCACATGGTGGGCATGTCGTGAGCGGAGCCGGCTGGTGCCGGAGGTCAGACTAGATGGCCCGGGAGGCCCCTTCTGACTCGCTCTGTTTCTATGTTTCTATGTTTCTATGACTGCTGGGTGGATTTTCAGCCGCTGGCAAGGAAGGGGTTAACATGAGCAGGGCACCTTCTCTGGTGCTGCGAGTGATGCAAAACACGAGTGACGTTGGCATGCCGCAAAGCGGGGAAGGTGCTTCTGCTTGCCGCATTTATGCCTAAGCTCTGCTCGGAGGCACCCAGGAACTGCCCAGAACACGCCTGGCTAGCTCCGCTTTTTTGGGGGGGAAAAAACCATCACAAATTGATGCAGAAATGTGGGAGTGTGAACTTGAATCGGAAAAAGGAGAAGGCCAGTCCATCCTAGCTTAGAACGCCTGTACAGATGGTCTAAATGGAATTATTAATCGTATCAGTAAATCCAGTTGTTTATGAATAGAGTGTGGAGTTCCAAACTCTGGGGAATTTGAGTTTTCACCCACACCGAGGGAGCTGTATGCCTGTAAATCCACCCACAGGTGGGGGTGCCTTCAGCTTGGCACTGGTCACGTCACCTGGGAGCCTCTGTGTAGCAGAGCCTCCTCACATACCCCAAGGACTAAAGCTCGGACCTACAAATCCGCGTGCCTACAAGTCAGGATGGGATTCTTGGCTTGCCCACCCACCAGCTGGTCCTGGCCGGCCAAGTGGCTTCCACAGGCTGGGAGGCCAGAGTCCCCCTTGGCTTAAGCCACATGCTGCAAGAGTGCCTTTGGGCAAGCTGCTGTTTGCTCAGCCTCAGTCTTCCCCCTCTGCAGTATGGGCACAAGCTTACAAGACTAGCTTGCAGGCAGCTGTAAGGCCTGCAGCCAGAGTGTCCACAGAGCGCTGGGAGCACGCCAGACATCTGCTAGGTATTGTTCCTCTCGCCGTTGGGAGTCCTGCCAGCAGGCGGTAAATCTCAGCCTTTGGGTCATGTGGGTGGAATTCCTCTGGCAGCAGCAATTACGGTGATGTAGCAGGGTGTGAACCGCGATCCATTAGCCAGGGAGGAAGCGGATTGCAACAGGCAGGAAAGACAGCGTGGCAGCTGATGGCAGGATCCGTGTGGGGAGCAGATCTAAGTGGGGCTTGGGCGGAGGAGGCAAGGCAGGGCTGTGGCGTTGCTCCCTGGGAGTTCGGAGAAGCCTTTGCAAGAAGGGATGCTTGCCGTAAAGGTGTCACTGAGCTGGAAGCACACGTGGGTTGGCCTTGGATTAAGACCGGACAATGTCGCTTCCATTAGTCACTCTGGTGGAACTGCACAGATAGTAGTCCGGTTGCAAAGTCCTGCCCAGGTAGACTGCCTCTTCTCATGGGGGTTCCACTGACCCATCTTAGCAAGTGGTGCAGCTAGGCTAGTCTGGCATGAATTCATTTGTAAAGCAAAGTGTCTGTGGATTGTTATGCCCTTAACTTTTTTAATGATGCAATTGCTTTTATCTCATGTTGATCATTTTCTGCCTCAAGCAATTTTGGAGTGGAAAGGCGAAACACAATTTCCCTTCAAATTAATTTGTTTATTCAGGCCCATCACCCTGTTTCCTATTGTGAACTGCTTCTTGGGAGCCTACGAGCAGGGGCTTGATCACAACAGCCCTTCCACCACACTGCTGTTGTTATGTTAGAAACTGGTGCTCAGTGGTACACTGCATCTAGACTTGGAGGCTGGACATCTTAACAGCTACAGACCCTGTTTGACCAGCAACAAAAGGACAGGGGAAAAATGCACACCAGAAGTTGTTGATAGCGTTATTACAAGAACTATTGTGCCGAGTGGGTATGTGGAAGTTTTCCAGAATACAAGCACAGGAGCTTTCCCCGAGCGGCTTCCAAAGAGGTTGGAACTACGGGGATGACTTTCCGGGTTCGAAGCCCCTCCTCAGGTACACCGAGCAAATACTCATGGGTTGGGAGTATGTTCAGGACTCGTGGTGCCGTGAGGATGGCAAAGCCCGAGGAAAGTGGGAAGCATTTGATGATGGAAAATGCCCTTTTCCTCAAATACTGGACAGTTCCCCCACTGCTCCCCCATCCTGCCCAAACAACTTGACCTGGCTTTGGACCTCTTGTGAGGGAGGCCTTTTCGTTAAGCAGGTTTAACTCTTCCCTTGTGCCTTATTTATATTTTATATCTTATATGCATATAATGCATATTTATACTATGGCTTATTTTCAAGAACTTTTTATTTAACCGATATTTTAACGTTAATTAATTTTAATGGTTTATTTATTTATTTTATTGATTTATTTCAACTATATTATTATATACAGTCGTGGTGTAGCCAATTTATTTATTTGCTTAGGATCGGTGGGTTTTAATGTTGCAAACCATCCAGAGAGCCCTCTGGGCTATTAGGGTGGCATATAAATGCAAATAATAAAATAATAATAAAATAAATAAAGGACAAGAGAAATGGGACGGAAACAGAAGCCAACAGGGGAACGATGCCCCCCATTTCCAGTCGCAAAGGCTTATGCATCAGAGCTTGGTCTTGCCTTCTGCACAGGGATGCCTTTGAATGAAGTCCAGAAGCTTCTGTTGGTTCCAAAGGGAGCCACCAAGTTGCTTCGCAAGGTTTCACATAGTACCTGCTTTGTAGCACCTTCTCTTGGTCATCCAGCCCAATTCAGAATCGCTCCTTCTGGCCAAATTTTGCCTCCCTTTCTCATAATAGCAGAACCTGGAGACATTCGAAGGAGCTTTGAGACCTGACACAAGGAAATACGTCTTCGCATGGTGCAGAGTCAACCTGTAGGAATTTGTGACCGCTGCCATATGATGGTCACAGCAATGGCGGCATTGAAGGGGGATCCATGGGTGGGGTGGCTCGTGGCCCTATTGGTGATGGGCAACTTTCAGGAACAGAGACAGTCTGCTCTTGGAGGCCCAGTGACGGGGACCAGCAGAAGGAGATCCAGCAAGGCTAGATCAAGGCTAGATCTAGGACCTCCTGACTGACCACTGAGAAAACCGGTTGGTGGACCAGAGAGCCTTTGTGCTGAGGCTTCTTACATAGAAACATAGAAACAGGGCGAGTCAGAAGGGGCCTCCCGGGCCATCTAGTCTGACCCCAGCTCCAGCCGGCTCCACTCATGACATGCCCACCATGTGCCTGTCCAGCCTGTCCTTGAACACCCTCACCGATGGGGCCTCAACCACCTCCGGTGGAAGCCCACTCCACACCCTCGGGGTCCCAGTTGTCAGGAAGAGCTTCCTGGCACCCACCCTAAATCGTGGTTCCCGGAGCTTTGCTCCATTGGAGCGCGTCCTGCCCTCCTCTGCAGGGGGAAAACATTGTGTTCCTTCATGGCCACGGATCACTCTGCGGCCTCGACCCATGTGAGATGGCAGATGGCCTCAAGCAGATCGTGTGGGTGAGGAGTGAAATGGTGGCCTTGGTAGCCGGATTTCTTGCGGTTGCAGAAGCTTTTCCCACCGCAGACGGTGCAGGGTCAAGAGCGCCGTCCATGCTCACGTTGGCTACTGAGCCTGGGCAGGGTGACGGAACTCTGCTCATTGCAACAGGGGGAAGACGGGTGAGGGAGGCACCGAGCGAAGCTGCAAAGGGCCTGGAGGAAGAGGAGTCTTCCTTGCCTTGCCCTGGTGGAGAGAAGAGGGAGCTGGAGGGACAGACGGATCAGCCAGCCTTGAGATGAGCACAGACAGCAGCTCTGGTGGAGGCTCTCCACCACCCACTCTTTACCGGAGACGCTCCCTATTTTCTGGTAGTTCTCCCATCACTACTTCACCTTTGGTGCTTTGGAGCATTTCTTCTTTTAAAAAGGCCAATATCCGTTTCCTTCCTCCTTCCTTGATAACAATCCTTGCAGATAGTAAACCTCACTGACCGGATTGCATCGAGGCTGCTAACTACAACCAGATGCATTGTGAGATGACATGTCTGATTAAATATTCATTTTTTTAAGGGAGCTATTTCAGTGAGTTTGCTAAAGAGCCTGCCTCAGCAGCTGGGCCGGGCCAGGCTTCTGCTGCACAGTAAATGAATTACAGAAGCAGCAAACAGCGAAAAACCTTCAGCAACGCAGAATCGCTCCTTGAGGGTGGTCTGCATGTGAAAACAGAGCAACATAATTATCAACACACCTGCATTGGCCTCTGCAACATTGTAGGGGTTAACCTGCACTCACCTTACACCTGTTCCCACAGCTGCTTTGTGCCCAGCCAGGGTCCTCTCACCACATCGTAGGAAGCAACATCTGAATGCTGGTCCACATAACCAGTTGGGAGCTGCTAGGATCTTGTGGGACTGGAGCATTCAAGGTGGACTGGGGGCTAAAACGTAGGGGTCTGTGAAGGCCATCAGTGCAGTGCAGAAGCTCCTGAGCTTGGAGCATCCCAGAAGTTGGACGGCCACCTTCCTCGAAGACCTCTAGGGAGGGAGAGCTCACCCATCCTGCTTAGCCCTCAGAATCAGAAGCTTCCTTGAACATGCAACCAAAACTTGCCCTCCGGTTGCTTTAGTGCCTCAGATCAAGGTTTGCCCGCTGGGGCAGCAAAGACAATGCCTTCTTCTGAATGACAGCTGCCCTCAACTTCTTTGCAAAATGCTTGTGGCACCCAGGATCTGTGTGAACTGGGCATGGGCCAGGGAAAGGAAGCAGAGGACGAGGGAAGCTGCGGCAGAGAACAGGGCTAGAAGCATCCTTAGGAGGCTCCATGAGGCCGCAGGGAGGAGAGGAGAGGCTGAGACGGGTCTCAGGGTGGATCGGAGGAGTTGAAGGAGCAAGGTTTCCCTGGGTGAAGGGTGCAGCAGCAGCAGTGCCACACGCCGGAGCAGCGCATTAGCGGTGGCACCTGCTGTCCCAGGTCGTGCGTCACACTGCTTGCTTGCCAGGCAGGGAATCTCTTCCGTGGGACCCCAGCATTCCAAGCAACCTGCCTGAGGGCGTGTTTGCAGCTGTGAGGATGCCTGTGGGCCACATCAGCTGCCTGAGGGAGCCTCTTGATAGCTTCTCACCTTTGATATTGAGCAGTCGTTCACCAGAGAGGCTGTTGCTCCAGGGAACAAAGGGTGCGGAGAGACCCAAGCAAATGGGGTGGGGTCTTCTGGCCTCTGCCTGACCCAAGGATCATTGAGCAAAGCAGCTCCTCAGAGAGCCAGATCTGCAAAAGGTGTTCACACCGGCTGAGACACTGTCTTTCTCGAAGCAGCAAGCGTGCTGTGGGGGTTTGGACGGATTCCAGGCAGCTGGGTTGGGGTAGTCGGCGTGCTTGCCTCCGCAAACCCCCACACCTAGTCCGGAGCAGCGCATTGCGCATGCGTGACGGGCTGCTCCAGGGCTATGGATGCAGCATGGTGACTTTCCATCTGTCCTTTCTGCAGTGGGAAGAAGTGAGCGGCTACGATGAGAACATGAACACAATCAGGACTTACCAGGTATGCAACGTCTTTGAGTCCAGCCAGAACAACTGGCTGCGGACCAAGTATATCCGGCGGAGAGGGGCCCACCGCATTCACGTGGAGATGAAGTTTTCGGTCAGGGACTGCAGCAGCATCCCCAACGTCCCTGGATCTTGCAAGGAGACCTTCAACCTCTACTACTACGAGTCCGACTATGACACCGCTACCAAAACGTTCCCCACTTGGATGGAGAACCCCTGGGTGAAAGTAGACACCATCGCTGCGGACGAGAGCTTCTCTCAGGTGGACCTCGGCGGCAGGGTGATGAAAATCAACACAGAGGTGCGCAGCTTTGGGCCCGTCTCCAAGAATGGCTTCTACCTGGCCTTCCAGGACTACGGAGGCTGCATGTCCCTGATCGCCGTCCGCGTCTTCTACCGCAAGTGCCCACGTATCATCCAGAATGGGGCCATTTTCCAGGAGACGCTCTCTGGAGCTGAGAGCACGTCACTGGTGGCAGCCCGGGGGTCCTGCATCCCCAACGCCGAGGAGGTGGATGTGCCCATTAAATTGTACTGCAATGGGGACGGGGAGTGGCTGGTACCCATCGGACGCTGCATGTGCAAGCCTGGCTACGAATCGGTGGAGAACGGGACCATCTGCAGAGGTAAGTGACCTTTCAGAGACACGCTTTCCTGCAATTCTGTAGCATCGCCCTCAACTTGGTGGCGTTTAGAAGTCTGAGGTGATGGCTCCCACAATCCACAAGCGCCGGTCATGCTGGGGCTGGTAGCAGTTGAAGCTCGGGGGAGCTGGAGGGCTGCAGCTTGGCTCAGCAGCTCTAGCTGGTGTGCAGGATGAGGGAAAAGGAAGGGGAGTCGGGGTTCTGCAAACATAGTTGTGATGGCATGTTCACCATTCCTCCTCGTCAGCCTCGCTGGGCATGTGTTGCAACATCTGGAATGGGCCAGGTGGATGGCTGGGGGGGTTTGCTTAGCCCCCCACAGTCTTCCCACGAGCCATGGGCTCTGGAGGGCTCCTCACTTCCGAGGCCATGTGAACCTGGTCTGTACATACAGCAACTTGGAATTGGCTCAGCAATTACAAATCCACACAGAGAGCAAAATGAAAGGAAGGTGTTTAGTTCTCTGAAATCGACTCATAATTTCAACTGTACCATATCGTGGCTTTCAATTCCCTTCCAACCTTTTATCTGAACGATCCCATCGGTTGCATACTTGACACTGTATGCACAAGGCAAAGCAAAAGTTTTGAGTTGATTTTTAAGGTATAGTTTTGTTTAACAGTTTCTGAGCTAGACTTAGTGTCTTGGACTTGAACAACAAAATGATACTTTAATTGCATACCCATTTATGCAGCTGCAGAGTTTCGTTACGTACTTCGAGCGGTAAAGGAAATTCCCAGGGAAATTACTATTATTCCTATTCCCAATACTGGAACTCAAAGTGGTTTATGACAGTAAAAAAATAGAGGCATTACTGCATTAATTGAAATATGCTTAAGTTAAAAATAAATGCGCAGTAGCTGCAATATTAAAATTATATACGATGTGACTATTGAAACGACAACTAGCATGGTATAGGTGGCAGCATGAGTCCAATGCAATCCCACAGCTGGACCTCATATCTATGGGGGGAGGTTCCGAGCCCCCCAGAAGATGCCTGAAACGGCAGATAGTAGCAAAAGCATTTGTGAGGGTTCTGGGCAGGACCCCCACACAAGTGGGAAATGTGACTTTCTCTAGGGAAAAACTGCAAATATTTCTACACACATTGCGGCCACTGAGAAACAAAACAGGTGAGTCAGACTGGCTAGACAAAGTGTGTGGCAAACCCAAGCTGAGCACATAGTTCCCTAGAGATATTTAAACATTTGTATGCCCCCTATTTCACCCATGACATCTCTAGGCGGCAGACAGACAATTAAAATACTTTATAAAACCATAAAACAATGGCATAAATTAATATAAAACCGGATGAAATTACATTAAAAGTAATATGAGTGGAGGGTTTGTTGTTGAGTCGTAAAGTCGTGTCCGACTCCTCGTGACCCCGTGGACAACATTCCTCCAGGTTCTCTTGTCCTAAGTGGAGGGTTTGGCAGTGACTAATAAATATTAAAATGTCTTTTAAAGAGGTATTTAAAATCTTTCCCTAGAGATATTAGAAGTCTTTCCACTTACGTGGGGGAAACATTTTTCCACTTCTTTGCACCCCAAATGGAGAGGCTGATGGTCAGCCTTGGCTACGTGAAACTGTGGTAACTGAGACAGCAGATACGGGGGTCCTGCTATATTCCCAAAGGCCCCCCAGAGCAGAAAAACATTAGCCTGCCTCTAAAAGTCGGTGTTCAAAGCATACGTATCAAAGGCTTCAGAATCTGGGTAGACTCATTCAGAGCAGGGTAATCGCGAGCCTTGGTCTGTCTCTCATCTTTCTTTTGTTCAAATTGGCATTGCTCCTTGGTGCTCTGGGAATCGTGTGACCAGGTGCAAAGCAGTGTTCGGCCTCAGCGCTTGGTGTGAAGGAGCATGCAGAATGCGTCCTTTTCAGTGGGAATCCATGCGTGCCTCCGAGTTGGCCTGCCGTTTTGCTCTTCTCGGGGTCCGTTGCTGTGCTGGGTGACCCAGAGCATGGCTTTGTTTTGGGTGATGGAATATGAGTTGTGGACTGACCCCCTTTGTGGCTCAGACAGCCTAGAAAGGTCCTTTTCTGTCTTTGCAAGCCGGCGTAGCTCTTGCATGGTAGTTTCTTGCACCACTCAGTAACAACCCCATTTTCTTGCCTCTCCGTCATCTCCGCTGACTGAGTTAACGGGGGGGGGGGGAATGGGCTGCCCTGCCCAGATGCCTTGAAGAGGACATTTCCCATAGAAAACCCCTTCCTCTGTCGGCCCCAGAACTTCCCAACAGCTGTGATGTGACGTAGTCGGATTGAAGAAAGTCGGGAACCATACCAGGCCCCTGCTGGAGCAATAGAGAGATTGGCAAGACACGCCTGAGGAGCCAGCTGGGCTCAAGGGCCATAGCTGAGCAGCAAAACACATACTCTGCACAGAAGTGGCCTCGAGTTCAACCCCAGCATCTCTGGGTACATCTCTGCAAAACCTGCTGCTAAATATAAGCTGGCAGGTGCTGAGCTACTTGGAGCAATGGTTGGGGCTGATGTGAGACAGCTCACAATGTTTCCGTTGGAAGATCGAGAAGGTAGGGGTTGGAACCCAGCAGCTCTGCTGGTCACGCAGATGTTAGGCGTTTACAAAAGGGGTCTCTATGCCTCAAGACCACCTTGCTAGCTTATCTGAGGAGAGTCGCTTCCATGGGGCGTGTTTCTATGGGCTGAATTGCTCCCCTGCTCAAGAGGGACCTCTCTCGCAGCTGAGATTGCAGCCCTTTGCAGTTCTGTTGAACAGCAGGTCTACTCTGTGGTGCATCAACGCCGTGGGGCCCAACCTTTGTGCCTCCTTTCGGGCACCAGCTGGATTCCCCCCTTCCCTCTTTTGGGTTTCATCCTGCCCTGGCTGAGCGGCTAGAGCATTTGACCACGGAGTGCTGCTTGGCACCAATCCACTCTGCTCCAGAACCAAGGTGTCCCACCAGAAGATGCGAGCCAAGTAGCGTCATGCCAGGTCTGATGTCCATACCACAATGAGAGAGCTTGGTCAGAGGCACGTGATGTCAGTGGTTTGAATCACTCTGAGCTCACGGCAGGATAGAGTGGCTGGCTCAGCCTTTGGCTGAGCCAGGGAGGCAGGGTGAGGCACTTCTTGGTGCTTGGAAGGACACAAAGCCAAGCGGAACCTGGGGATAACGAGATCCAGAACTGTTTGCATATGCAAGTTTCCCTTTGGCGCTCCCTCTGGGCCAGGGAATGACAAATTAGGCCCGGTTAAACCATCCCCTTGAATGTGCTTGGTACGATTCTGCCTTTAGTGCCAGCATTCCAGAGCTCATCCCTGTTATTGGGTGGCGGCTGCAGAAGATTACAAAGAAGCTTTAGGAAAGATCATGGCAGCCGTTGGTCCAGGGTCTCTCCAGGAACAGCCTCCAGTCCAAGCTCCAAACCATCGTGATGGACAGACCGCCTTAGAGTGGGAGTCCGGAGCCAGATGCCGGGAGGAACTGGCTGGAGGTCAGCTGCAAATCCGTCCTCATCCCCAGCAAGTGTCCCTCAGCTTTCCAAGGATGCTTGCACAGGATGTTAGAGTCCTTCCAGATATTGGGAAGAAATGGTTAGCCAAGGCAGGGGCAAGGGGACTTGGGAACCCAGGAATACCTGATTGTGCAGGTAACTGTCCAAGCATCACCCTTTGTGGTCCACCCCTTGGGCTAGCCCTTCTAGGTCCCCTCCTGCTTTTCATACCCATAGCTCCCCACGACTGCAGGCACTCCCTGCCCCCTACATCAGTACCCCAAACAGTGCCCATCCTCCCACAGTTTTTTTGTTGTCCTCCAGTCAGTGCTGGGGGCCAGCTCTGTGGTAGCCACCCTTCTAACTTCCCAGAATGCCTGGGCACAGTGTTGTCTTGGGGGCATTGTGGGAAGTGAAACCGGCAGTTCGCACAGCGGCCGGCTGCTCCTTGGAATAGCGCTGCTGTTGGTAGATGCCTCCGTCACATAAACCCGGCAGGGATGGACCTCCATTGCTTCCAGAGGACAGGGGTGAGTGACCCCCCCAAACCCTGATGCCAGCAGTGAAAGGTGTTGGCCTGCACATCTAAGGCTCAAAGCTCAGCCTGGTCCCAACCCAGTGATGCTGGGAGGGAGCTGGAATCCTCAGTGGGAAGGGGTGTCTGCTCCTAAGGACAAGGGGGAGCTCCTCCATCCCATGCGCCACAGCTGAGCCCACTGGAAGCTGACCCTTGCTGATGAGGGCACCTGAGGGCCACAGGTGAGCCACAGAGATGCTGCATGTGCACAGAGAGCTCCTCTCACCTTCCTTCAGATGCTGACTCTGTCCTGTGCCCCAAATCTGCTACCTGCACACCTGCGATGTGTCTGTTCTCCAGTTCCACCTTCTAAGGACCCCACCCTGACGAAGCTTTAACTCCTGCAATTTTTTGGGAAAAGCTGCGTTAACCAGCCAGTTAATAGAACACAGAACATAGGTGTACTCTCAGAAGTAATGAGATAATGTAGCAGCAGCCCAGAAAATGTTCTTTCTGCTACAAGCAAATTCCTTCTCAAGTAACCAAAGAACCATCAAGTGGAAGGGGAGGTGGCAGCTAGAAAGCAAGAACAGTCTTATCCCGAATTCTCGGCGAGCCGCAGTTTGCAGGAGACCAGCCAGCAGCTTTCCAGGGCGGATGGGTTCCAGCCAAGGGTGTTGTCGATCCTTTCAGAGACAACTACTGCTCCAAATACTCCAAATTTTTCTGACCCCCCCTTGAGCAAGGCCATCCTTTGAAGCCAATATGGCAGTGCTCCCAAAAGGCCATGCAGATTGGAAGACTCAGCTGATTGGAACAAAAATGAAGAGCTGAGAGTTAACAAACAGCTGCCTTCAGTCTGGTTCGTGTCAGAGTGCACCCGCACCTCAATTTCAGATCCATGTTTCTGCTTGCAGAAGGCGTGTTTGCGTTGGCAAAACTACTCCCTAAAAATACTTTTGGGGAGTGGAAGGCAGTGGAAGCTCCGCACTTCCACAATGTAATAATGGCAGCTGGCAACCTCCCGGAGGACCACCAGCGCCGTCTCCTGAACCTTCTGCATTTTGGGCTGAAAATGGCCCAAATCCCTCCATGTTTGTTATCAGGAAACGGAGCAGTAAAATATCTGGATGGGGAAAGCGTTTCTCCTCAGCTTCTCTTCCATTGACATAACTACGCTCGTAGGAAGTGCCAACACAGACCAAGTGAATCAGAGGAAATTTTGAAGGGGTCCTCCATAAAATATTTGAGAGGTGCTTTGAATGTGGACATGTGACCTCATCCAGGCTGGGCTCGCACCACTGGACCATTCATGTCGCCCTCTCAGTTCTCTGGGGCAATGACAACCGATGATGATGATGATGGAAGAGCCCTGGAAGGGGCAGAACTGCCTGTCTCCTGGGCGAGGGAGAAGATGTAGGGCAGGGTGAAGCCCTGGAGCATATGATGCAGGTGGCGCAGGGGTTTCAACTGCTGTGCTGCTGGGCTGGTTGATCGAAAGGTCGCCGGTTCGAATCTGCACACGGGGTGAGCTCCCGTGCGCCGTCCCAGCTCCTGCCAACCTTGCATTTTGAAAGCATGCAAATGCAAGTAGATAAAAAGGTGCCACTTCAGTGGGCAGGTAACAGCGTTCCGTGCACCTTGGTGTTTAGTCATGCTGGCCACACGACCATGGAGACTGTCTGCGGACAAACGCTGGCTCCCTCGGCCAGGAAACGGAGATGAGCACCGCCCCTAGAGTCAGGCGTGACTGGACTTAACATCAAGGGGAAACCTTTACCTTTACCTTTAAAGATGCAAGGCATTGTTTCAGAGAGTTTCATTGTTGCAGCTCCATAAACTCACTCCACAGCCCCCTTTCGGGAATGGAGCCATCTCGGTTTTAGTCTACCCTCCCTCTGCCTTTGACTTTCCCCAGTACAATTGCCTTCTGCAGCGAGACTTGCCTTCTCAGGATGCTCCTGAATTATGATGGCCTCGTCCCCCCCGCCCCTCCAGTTTAATTCCAGCAGGAAAGGCAGGATTAGAATATCAGCAACGGAACTCTGAGCCTGTGCATTTCTGCCATGGCACATCCGCGGAGGCACCAGCACTAAGATCAGTCCCAGAATTTAAGAGGCAGCAACCTGGAAAATGCTTCACAGTGGATAAAAATCAAGCCACTGCTGCAGACCTTAAACAGGCTTCTCAAGGATGGTTTGCTTGTTTGGCATTCTGTATTTCCAGCAAGGGGAGGGGGGGCAAAAAAATTCCTACAGAAGGTGACCACCAGCCCCAAATTATTCTGAACTCCCAAGTTCTGATCCAGGAATCCTGCTGGATTCAAGTTGTGCTGAACGGTGCAGCCAAAGAGCTGGATCGTGGGGTCAAGGGAACCGGGGGGGGGGGGCGGGGGCTTGACTCCCAGGCTTCGGCTACTGCCCAAGTGGAAGCCGCTGGTGTTTGGGCTTGAGCAGCAATGTGTCAGGACCTGCAGGGAACGGCTTGGCATCTGCTGCCCGCCCGCTGGGAGGCCCCGTCTGCCCTCTAGGGAGGGATTATTTTCCGCCGGGGGTCCCCGCGGAGGGACCGCCCACCCCCGTCCTCCAGCTTGCTGTGAACACCCAACCGCGGCAGAGATGCGCGCAGAAGTTGTTCTCAGCCTTTTGTTGACGCCTGAGAGAGCTCCAAGCGCCTTTAATTAAAGACAATTACTGCTTTCAGACCCTCTCCCGGCTCGGCTGCCTTGTTTGCAAACACACAACGCGGGTGCTTTTGTGTCCCTCGGCTCGCTCAGCCTTTTCCCGGGAGCTACGCGGAGCTGCCTCCTTTATTGGCAGCGCTGCCGAGGCGCTGATGAGGAGGGCGGTGGAAACCAGGCTGCACCCTGCTGTGCCGGAGACACCTTCCATGGGAAGAGCCCCAGCGCAGCCCAGATGCGGGGGCTGGAGGGAACGGGGGCCAGTGGAGCTGCCTGTGGTCTCCCAAGTAGAACCAGCATCGTGAAGGGCATTTGAGCAGGCCTTGCTCTTCTGAAGATGACCTCCTGGGCCCCAGCTCTTTTCCTGCCGCCCACGGACTAAGGCACCTGTAACAACACCTAGAATGATGTCCGTGAATGAAGTAAAGCTCCTTTCCTCAGTCTGAGCAAAGGAAATGCACCCCCCCCCCACAGCCCAGGTTGTCCAGGGCTCGAGTTTGACTAAGAAGTGAAGGCCAGTAGTCAGGGGATCCTTATGAGTTCCACACAGTGGAGGAATGAGCAGGGACGAGGCCACCAGGGGAAGGACCAAGGCCTGCAGCAAACACGGTTCACGTAGGAAGAGCGGCCAAGAGTCGTCTGCAAGTCGCTCATGAGATATGCAGTCGAAGTGGGAGTGAGGCAAGGCCGGCCTGGCAGGGCGGAAGCAGAGTCCAAAGGAAGCCCAGAGGTGCTGCTGAGAGGCTAAGCCCAGCGGAGAACTAGGAATCCTGCAGGAAGAAGAGGACAGCTGTTGACCCAACTGAGCTCTGAACCAGAGGCAACTTGAACCCTGTCCAAGATCCAGGTGCATGGAAAGAAGGACAAGACCCCTTCCTCCCCCGGACCTCTGCTGTAACCTAGACTTGAGTCTGGCCTGCCCAGGGTCCATCTCATGTCCCTCCTACAAACGTCTCCCTTCCCCGCCTCCAAAGCAGATTCCCTTCCCCTCCTGCCATGGGGCTATGTCTTGGCTGGGTGTTACTAGGGACTTGGGCTTCTCCAGCCCACTTGGTCCTGGACCTCAGGCTGTTCCTCCAGGGAGGACCCATCCGGCTGAGTCATGACATCACTTATCTCCCCATGACTCCCCCACCCAAAGGTTTCGAAGATGCCTGTGGTAGAACCAGTGGCCTAGCATCGCATGGAAGCTGAAACTGAGCAGAGCACAAGGAAACCCAGTGATGGGAACTTGTGTGCCCAGGCTACCCAACTTGGGGGGGGGGGGGGTTAAAAAAAACTAGAGTCACAATCCTAATTCGATTCAGCCATGTCCCTCCGAAGAGCCTCGGCTCATTGCTGGCATGTTTATCCCATAATTAGCCAGTATTTGCACTTTATCCCCCAAATTATACTCCCCAAACAAACATGCACCCGTGCAGCTTGCAAACCTGGTGATCCAGGCCGGGACAGGAGGGTTGTGGTCAACGAGAACCAAAGGCCGAGGCACACCCTTGTCTGAAAAGATGCTTCATTGAACTCGGTGGGATTAATTCCGAGCCGTTCTGCCCCAGACTCCTCTCCATGACTTGGATTTGTTGTTGAAATCAGCGCAGCAAAGGAGAGCTAGGCATTAAGTGCGTTGCTTTCATCTCTGCCTGGGTTTTCACGGTATTTCACACTCGCAACTCGTGTGGGCCAGGGGTTGTCGCCCTTGCTGCAGAATGCCAGGAGAATGCAATGCCTTTTACCCTTCCCTCTCTAGCCATACTCCCTCCTCTTTAAAAAAAAATGTTCAGCTATTAGGCTAAGGAAAAGGTATCCATTGCTGACCACGAGGGCTTAAAAAAATAATAATTGCATTGAGACAATCAGGGAGGCTCCTGGCTGGGGAGAAAGGGGTTAATCATGCTCTTCCCACACACTGCAGTCACAATGAGAATCCCTTTTGGCCCACAACTGCTATCCACTCCTTTAAAAGTCCGTATCATGGCTAGTAACTCCATATTTGAAGTAGCCCCTATGTAAGTCCTTAGCCATGCTAAGGCTGTTGATCTTGATGGGAAATAATTCACCTAAACTGGATCTAACCCAAGCTGGCCCTGGATTATTGTTATTTTACATTTATCCCTTGTCTTTCCTCCTCTTGCAAGGAACTCAAGACAGCTTACAAGATTCTCCTGCACTCCATTTTACCTTCACAACAACAACCCTGTAAGGTAGGCTGAGACTGTGACTGGCCCAAAGTCACCCAGCAAGCTCCATGCTTGTGTGAAGACTGGAATCCACATCTCCTGGGTCCCTGGCTCAGCATCGTCACCAAAACACCACACTGGCTCCCAATTAGAATGTAGAATTATATTCCAAGTATGAACGAACAAACATGCTAGCAACATCAAGCCCGGCTTTCTACAGAGGGCAAGTGTACATACAAGCACAGATTCTAAATATCAGGGGAAAATGGAGTGACAGTAAGCTGAGGACACAGGTGAGAAAAGGACAAAGAAAAACAGTGCAACAAATATTTTACACACAGCGGCACACGTTGGTGAGGGACCGTTCATTTAACCCTGAGAACACGCATAAAAAGGGCAGCTTGGCTTGGCTTAGAGGCAGCGGCCCTGCACCAAAGAAAGGAACGAAACCAAAGGTGTCTTTCAACAGTAATTTTGATTTTAACTTGATGCTGGCTTAGGCTTTTATTTTAGCCATAATTTATTTTATATTATTTTTCTGAAATTGTTTACTTGAAGTTTTTATGCAGTGATCCCAATTTGCTTGGTTATATTATGCATTATTGATGTTTTGGGATTGTTAGCATTACTGATTTTAGAATGCTCTGTTGTTTTAATCGTTTTAAGCTGCTCAAGGAGCTCCACTATGAGCTTTCTTGGTGACAAACAGAAACAATAGACAAGCAAGCAAAAAAATAAACAGCAGCGTAGAAGAATGTGGGGAGCGAAAGAAAGCGAAAGAAAAATCACGGGCAAGTTCAGAGACAACTAAACAGTCATGCAGTCCATGAAGAAGACTCCATGAAACATACTGGAAAATGCATCCATGCGCAGGGCAAAGAGGGGGAGGGCAAGAGAAAGCAGCAAAATTCTTAGTAAGCACCTGCCCTTCCGTGCCTCTTAGCAAGAATACGCTGGTCCAAGATGCCAGCCAGGCCCACCTCCATCAAAGCCCTAAGCAACTGAAACATGCTACTCCATCGCTTTTTCATTTCCTCTTTGCCTCCCCTTCTCTTTTCCCTCTGATGCCCACGACACTACGGCTACTGAGTCTTCCCAATCCTCTACTTTGCAGGGCAAAGCGGATTGCTCCCGTAGGATTACTCTGCAGATGTCTTCAAGTCTAGGGCTGCTTTGTGGTGGCCGCATTTTAGCACTGTTCACCCTTAGGGGAAGTTGCGCATGATGGAAAGAAAATTGGGAGAGTGCTAGGCTAACTTTGATCCCTCTGAATCAGGTCCCTCCCCCACACACTCTGAGCTCATCAGCACTGGAAGCCCCCCAGTCACTGGGTGGGCCATTGGTTGCAGGACCAATCAACAGGGGGATTGGGAAGAAGCTGCCAGGCGATGGGGATGTGATGATCTCATCACGCACCCGTTCTGCTCCCTAGATAGACAAGTGAGCTGGGAAAGGAGCAGCAAGTAGAGCGAGCCCCCAAGAAACATGATTATTAAGCTGGGTTCTGTTGAACTTCTTCACAAGCTCACTGGGGTCATGGGTGGAAAGCAGGGCGTCCACAAAAGCCATTGATTCACAGAATAGCCATTTTATGGGCCTTACCTTTGATAATGTGATGTTACAATGGCGTAGAACAGGAAGCATGACATGAATGGTGTGTAATCCTAAAACCACTCCTGGGTCATGTCCAAGGTTTTGCAAGACCTATAGCAGCATCTCCAGGGTCTGTTGGAAATCCGACGTATGGCTCAAAAGCCACCACAGGTCTGCTCTGCTCTTCTTTGTGGCCGAAGGAGCATCTGTTGAAGTACAGACATAAATTGTATAGGATTCTCCTACACATGCTTCTCCTTAATTTAATTTTGTCTGGTTATTCTAATACAGCTCCTACCAGTTGGGGGCTCCCTGAATATTTTGGGCCACAACCATCTCTGACTTTTGTCCATGATGATGGAATTTGTAGTCCAAAACGTCAGGATGGGATTCTATAGGTGAGCACTGAGACCTTCATTTTATCCCATGGAAATAAATATGAATCTTCTTGCCTGTTTAATCTTCCTTTTTTTTAAAGATTTTATTAAGATTTTTAAACTACAAATTAAAAACAATCAATCATCAAATACATCGGACAAGCTGGGTCAGCCCCCTATAACATATCTTTTAACATTCTATGATCATATTCAAATCAATTCATAAAAGTTTCAAGACATCTTTAAATCTAAGCCGAGTCCCGTTTCTCTAGCCAGTCGTAAAAAAAGTCCCAGGTTTGGTAAAAGTCAGTGTCTTCCTTCTCCTTCAGTGATAGAGTCAGTCTATCCATTTCTGCACAATCCAGACTCTTTTTCAAAATCAGTTCCTCCGTGGGTAGTTCCTCACTCTTCCAGTATTGAGCAAGCGCGATCCTCGCCGCTGTGATTAAATGTAGTATCAAATACATTTCTTGTTTACTAATATTTTCCGGTATAATGCCTAACAAGAAAATTTCAGGTTTAAAAGCTAAAGATTTTTGCAGCATTTCCTCAAGCCATTTATGTATTTTAATCCAATACTTTTTCACATATTCACAGGTCCACCACATATGATAAAATGTACCCACACTGTGTTTACATTTCCAACATCTGTTTGACATATTTGGAAACGCCTGTTTAATCTTCCATGTAACGATCATGTCCACGTTGAAGGTACCGGCTTGCGGCCCTTTCTCCAAAACTCTCTCTACTACTTGAATCTCAGAGAACAATTGATTTCCTCCCACCAAGTCTTGCTTGTCTTTCCAAGAGGATGCCAGTGATGTAAGTTCTCTGGAAAAGCAGAGCGGGGAAATTTTCCAAAGCTCCATTTCATGCTATCTAATCTAGCATGTGATCCTCAACACGCATCCCGCTCGCTCAGCCCGCAGCATAGCTCCCATGCGGCAACAGAACTAAAATTGCAATTCATGTCAGTTTGAGGTGTGGTTGAAAGTTTTCCCAAGTAGCTACAAAATGTTTGCCTGGAAATATTTGTTTAATGGGAAACTAACTAAACCACACAACATAGTTTAACAGTTACATTAAACATTCAAGGCTTCATGTGGAAACAAATTTATTGGGAGGCTGCTGAAAATGTAATGACAGTAACATTTAATTCCGTATGCTTTCAGTTAAGAAAGACCTGCACAGGATGGAATACCCTGTCTTTTGGGAGACATGCCTCCAGAGAGTGTCTACCAACAGTTTATTTTTAGCGGTGCTACTTCAGCATGTTCTGCTTCTCTCACTCTGCATTGCTTATTAGTTCTGTGTTAAGAAAAACCTCATTTAGAACAACTCATTGAGTTGTTTTGGGGTGCTGGCTTGCGATGGGATCCCCTGGGCAGGAAGCTCAGCTAGGTGGCCCACCGATTTTGGCCAGGCCGGGCTCTTGTGCTCTTGCGAACCGGTAATCGGTCATATTTCAGGTGCGCTTGGGCTTTCTGTTGAAGAAAGTTTGCAAGAGGGCAAATGCCCCACAATGAGTCTGGTCCAGCCCCAGCTGGGGGGGCAGTTGCTACGTTCCGGTTGCCCATGGGCAACTGAGTACTGGGGTTTGTCGACGCTTGCCTTAGAAGACTAACTTGCAGTGATTCATCACCTGTGCCCTATCTTCTCCGATTGACTGTAATACAGCCATAAATGGTGTGCAAATCTTTCTATGGGATGACACAGCATTGGGAAATTGTCGTGTTTGGAAAATTTCCGCCTTGCGTCACTGGCTGGTTCCTTGGACCACTTGCTCGGCTCAGTCCTGATCAGAGATTTGATCTGAGCGTGAGCGCTCATTAAAATGGTTTAATTCTTCTTGTCCTGAGGTTCCTGCAAACATGCTAGTACTTTCTCAAATTCTCTTTTGGTGCCAGTCCAGTTAGTATTCAATCACTTGAGACTATTACAAATCTAATATGACCCCAGTGAGTGTTTTGGGGCATCGGTCAACTTAGCACTGTGCACAATGAACGAGGGACCCCAAGTTGTTTCTCCCTTCTTTAAAAAACCAAAGAGGATGGCATTTGTTGGCTTCCATATGGCCATTTGTTGGTAGCTGGGCCATCCTTTGTGTGAACTTACCAAGGGGAAGGAAAAACTGTCCATTATGTTATTTAACAATGACCAAGCATGTATGTAGAGCTGGTTCTAACTTCTAATGATTTCCCAATTTGGTTAGCTGATTTTGAAAAAATCAAATCCGATCTCAAGTCTGTTCTTCTGTGTCAGTCTTTGGTTTTGTTACTGGTTCTTTCAAAATTGCCAAGACAGGATCTCCCCGTGTGCTCACTCATTAGCTCTCAAACTTTCCCATGTTCTCCACTGTGTCGAATGGCTGCGAGAATAAAATGCATGTAAAGTTAGTCAGACTTTCACAGGTAGAATTGCTTCAGCTGGCTATTTCTGTTTTGGAGACAAATGGGCCCTGATCCAGAACTTCCTCCTTGTCCTGTTTGTGGGTGCTGGATTTTCTTGTTAAAAATCTTCCCCACAGTTGCTGCCCCCCACCAAAAAAAAACCCTGTTTACTGCCACCAGTGAATGAACTTGGGGCAAAGAGTAACCAGGGACAATTTTCACTGTGGGACGCAGATCGTCCTTGCTTTCTGTATCAACCCCGTCAGCAGTTTCCTCCTCAAACCATAAATGGCTGGTTGAAACCACTTTCTTGGAGCCAAGGGCCGGGTCACAGCACTGCTAAGTCACCATGGTCTGCACCCGGCACATGCCACAATTTAAGCAGCTTCTGTAATCACTGCCCGGCTTTGTCTTGCCATGTTGTCCTAACCCAGGTGACATGGGCTGTTGGAGCGAGCAACAGTTTTCCAGTAACCTACAGCATCCCGTGGGCTATTGGGGAGAGGCTGTCTGACGCCTGCAGCAAGCCACCTGAGTTCAGATGGGATGGCATGCTATGCCTGGGCAGTGCTTGGGATAAATCCCTGTGACTTACAGAATAAATTCAGCTATTGAAGCCACTCTGACCTTCTGGGACTCTGTGACCCAGAGTGAGGTGTGAGTCCGTGTCACATAGTTTGGCTTGAACCTAAAGACGGGGGTACACAGAGTGAAGGTGATGCTGTAGAGACTCTTGTACTCTGGACGTGTCTTGAGAAGGCAAGACTCACTGGAGAAGACCGTGCTAGGGAAAGTTGAAGGCAGGAGAAGGGGAAGGCCAACCAGGAGATGGATCAGTTCCATCAAGGAAGCCACTATCTGGAGCTGACAAGAGCTGAGCAGGGCTGTGAAGGGCAGGGTGACCATAGGCTCTTGGTATGTCAGATGCCTGCATGTAACACCAGCTAGAAGCACACTTAGACTGTTGCCCTATTTGGCAAGGGGCTATTATGGGAAGCCTTTGAGTGTTAAGATCCATGCGTTATTTTTCCGGGGGCCACAAATCATTCTCTGTACCATCTTTTCACTCTATTTCTCACCCTACTACACTCTCCCTGTGATTCATATTTAGCAACACATTGTTAATTTTGCTGAATTAATACCTTTTAAACTTAATTTTATAGGGATGCACCAATCTGTACATTTCATGTTCTATAACACTTGCATTTCATCAAGGACAAGCTCATCGCCATCCTAGGACTTTAGTATTGGATGGGATAGAAACGCCTGAAGTTTTGTGGCTCTTCTTGATGTCAGATTGCGCTTGCTTTAAAAAATTTCCACCCAAACATTTCCATGCCTCTGTTTGCACACAAAAGCATGTGCCGGTTTTCCTAGCATCTGCCTTTTCCTTTATTAGCATTTTCCCTCCATGTATACCTTTGTGTACACCTGCTTGCAGTTTTCCTTGATGTATGCATTTGTGGGGAGTGGAGAGCTGTATAGCACCATTTGGCGATGGGCAAAAATGGAAGGATCTTCAAATTCTGGTTCTTGCCTGAATTCAGGAAGTGCAAATTAGGCCCGTTCATATTAAAATGCAAGCCAAAATCAACTTCTGCCCCAGCGCTTAACTGGCACGGAAGAGGCTGTGCAGGATTGGGTTACTTCTGGGTCTCCGTAGCTGATCCCTTCCCCAGGGCTTTGTAAGTTTGCGTGTGGCATTTTCTCTACTTTGGCTGTGTCTCTGTGAGTTAAAGTGATGCACTAGAAATCTAGTATCCTGAGCTGGAAATACTGGGATACTGAAGAGCCTGGCGGGGCAGGGGGGTGAAGGGCTGGGGAGAAAAACCACACGGCTTGCCCTGGAATAAAACCAAGGAGTTCGGGTTGCATTCCGTGGCTCCTCTATCATGAACCAGCATAGGGTATGGCTGAGGCCTTAAGAGGGAGAGAAGCCAGCTTTTCTGCAAGATTGCAACATGCGAAGCTGACCAATGTGAGGCCAGGCCGTTCCTCCGTCTAGCCATTGTGGTCAGCAGAGGCAGTGAGCGGGGAGCCGTCCCCTCCAAGTGACCTCCAGCTTTTATTCTTCTATTTTCTAGCGTTTATCTCTAGCCCTGCTGGAAGCTGAGACAGGAGGCCAGGTGTGCTCCTCAAAGATTTGGCCAATGGTTGACTACAACTCTGATGGATCCCCAGGGACTGGGAGGGCCAAACCTCCTGATTCATTTCAAGATTCTCCTGTGCTTTTCCACGGTGCGAAGCCATTGACTTCTCCGGTGGGAAGCAAATATCAGGACTTGGATGTGTTTCTGGATGCGGAAGAGTGTCTAAAAAGAGAGCCGTGCTTGAACATCGCCTGCCATTATTTTTGACCGTATTGCAGGAGTTGAGGCTGTGGCTGATGGAACGTCACTTATGTAAAGCAGTCTTAAAAATAGCCTTGTGGTCTACCTATTTTATTGGGGGGGGGGGAATTGTGAACAACAGCCTTGGAGTGTAGTCCAGTGTTTAGATGCTCTTTGGTCTTCTGCTTGGTTCTTGGGAAATTCCTTGGGGTGTGAGGGCTGTGAAGATCATGGTAGCGCCATTGCAATATATTATGGGTTGGAAGAAGATGCAGTGTATGCCTGTATGTAGAGAATGCCTGTTCTGGGGTGTCTTTGTCTTGTGTCAGTCCCTTCTGCTAGTCTCTTGGGACAGAGTGTGGCTCCTCAGAAATTAGCGTTTTCTTGTTTGTTTCTATGTAGAGCTCCGGAGTGCTTGGCAAAAGCTCCAAAGCATGTGAAAATTTTAAGAAATGTTTTAGTAACTGGTGCAATGGGATACTGGGACTGGGTAAACCATCTGGGATTGAAATCCCATCCTGTGCTGTCCACATTTGGGTAGCTTCGCACCACGAGAGGTGCACCTCCACTGTGCCCGCATTGTGGGCCAAGATTGGCAGCCTGAGCCACGCTTGGAAATACTGAGGCAGCCAGAATTGCTGTGATGTTTGGACCTCCGGGTCCTCATCACCAGTCAGGCTGCCCATTGCAGGAATCCTGTGTGGAGGATAGCGGAGGAGAGTTGCTGGAGTAGGTTCCTCCTGCCCCAAGAGGGACACAGCTGGGTCCCCCATTGAAGCTGGTCCAAGGCTTGCGACCTCAGCCTCAAGTGATGAAGACGGGGGACCCCTGAGCCACAAACCTTCTCCTTCAGGGGAAGTGCGACCCACCCAGAACTGGGGAGTCACCGTCCCTCTGGCCAGAAGAACTCCCAGGAAGAGTGACTCGGGCTGACCCAAACTGAGCCCTCATTTAGCTCACTGCTGCAGCCAGGTCTCCCTTGACGCAGACCTTCAGCCGCCTCTGGTGAGGATGAGGAGGAGAAACGGGGCTGCACATTGTCCGCGTGCAGAAGGCAGCTTGTCCCCAAGCTCCTTATGACCCCACTCAACCATTTGATGGCGGCGTTAGCAGCACAGGAGGCAAAGGCTGAGGTGCATCCCCAGCGGCCGACATCGGGAGCCATCGGTGCAAGCAGAAGGGAGAGCCTGGCGGCAGAGAATCCGGTGAACTGATTTTGCATATTGTACTAATAAAGAGCCGGAGACTCTTGTGTTCCATGGCATGGCCTGCAAGCCGACCGGGGAGGCTTCCCCACGTTGCCAGCCTGGGGGTGTTTGCAGTGAAAGATGCTGTGGGAGGAATTGGGGGGTCTGAGCCGCAGGGGGAAAGGCCTTTGTACCTTCTGGGAGAAAAACAAAGGGATTGGGCTGGCATATACACTTGCTCTCTGGATCGCGACCTTGTTGCAACAAGCTTATTCTCAGGGAAACCTGTCATGGACTTCAATGGGCTTTGTAGCAAATTAGCCATAAACATTCTTTGTAAAAAGCTTCATAAAAGGCTTCAGGAAGACTCTTACAGCAGAATAAAACGATCTGACTATATCAAGATCAACTAATTCAACATTGTCTAAATCAAAACCCGCCAGGCTTTATAAAACCAGATTTGGGGGGGAGGGGGGAGTATCAGCAGCTGAAGCTAATTAAAAGCCAGAGAAAACAAACAGATTTTGTTTTCTCTGGCTTTTAATTCATGGTTCAGACCTAGAATTGTTCATTATCATAACAGTCGGCAGAAAGCAACCACATATTTTAATTCTTTTCAGTCGCGTTCATGCTGCATCCTCCTGCAATCAGACACTTAATTGTATGTGGATGGACAAGAGCGCATTGAAAGGTGTGCCCTTTGACTGACCAATTGTGCAACAGCGATGCGCGTGAGTGTCATGTGCCCGAGTTTTGTTGTGGCTTTCTGCCACTGTGTCTACCTGCATGTGTCCTTGCTCTCCAGAACAGTGACGGAATGTTTTGCAAGTCCGTAATGTTGGACATGTTTCAGTTGAGTAGTGGGAGTTGATGTTTGGAGGATATTACTTGGATATAGAAACACAGAAACAGAGTGAGTCAGAAGGGGCCTCCCGGGCCATCTAGTCTGACCTTCAGCACCAGCCAGCTCTGCTCACGACATGCCCACCATGTGCCCGTCCAGCCTATCCTTGAACACCCGCACTGATGGGGCCTGAACGACCTCCCAGCTCAGGATATGGTTGGGCTCAGGGATTCTTTTAGGGGCCAGGCAGGTTAAAGGTAGATGACTCTGCCTATATGTAGTTGATGCCCCTTTCACATGGTTTGAGGTCTTATTGAAATCCCTTCAAAGGAACGGTGATGGACCGGTCAAACTGCAGGGGCATTGCGTGCCAGCTCAATTCCAGCTGAGGCTCCAAAAAGCCCCTCTGGATCCCTGAAAATCAGCTGTCAATCAGTGCGAGGAGTACTGAGCTAGATGGGCCAGTGGTCTTAACCCAGTATTGCTAGACTCCTGGGGAAATGGGTCTGAACCATTCAGAACCTCAGGGACCAGTTCATTTTTTGGTGGTAGAATCCTAGTGGTAGATACCCTAGTATGGAGAAGCCTCACCTTTCCCAGGCAGGGTTGGGAAGAGCCCTGCTGGACACTCTGGAGGACTGCTGGCATGAAATGTAGCGGACCATAATGAGTTGGACAGCTCAAGGCTCAGACTCAGCTGGGGCACACCTTCCTATTATGTCCACAAAATTTAAAAAAAAAAAACCTCTCTTGACCTTCTGCATAAATACTATTGAAATGCGCATGCAATGCATACTTACTAAGGTATGCATTTTCTCTCCATATGGATATTTGTGCATTTTCTCGTAATGCCTTATTTAATGAAATGTTGATCAGATCTCTTGATCTCCCCCCTCCCCTTAGTGTTGTTTAATGCTCCATATTTTTCAAAGCTGTTCCGGCATGATGGTCTCTGAAGTCCAGGGCGGAGCTCACCTGCAGTTCTCACTTGTTATAGGAATCGCAGGGGCTACGGGCAGAAATGCAGAACGATTCGGTGCCTTAAGCATCTCTGGGTGACGTGGGCCCTTGTCTTTCGCATCCCTTGATTCGTATCCCGTGATTTCTTCCAGCAGAACAACTGGCCCTCCCGGGCGTGTGTGTTTCTGTGTGGAGTGCTTTCCCGAAGCCCCACTTGGGTGCCGGGTCCATTGCCATGGAAACCACTTTCGGCAGCTGGAATCTCTGCCCGGCTGGCACAGTCGCCAAGATTTGCTGGAAGGCTTGGCTGCTTCTCCTGTGCCCCTTAAGGGATGCCAGGCTGGGCCCGGTGCAGGCAGTCCAGTCCTGTCTTCAAACTGCTTTGCATGCCGGAAAGCACAGGTTGAGTTTTTGGCATCTCTGCTTAAGGATCTCGGTTGGAGCCCTGGGCTAGAAAAATGCTTCTCTGCCGGAGTTGGTGGAAGAGTCAGCATTGGCTCCATGGACTACCAGAGAAGAGTTCCCTGGGTTTTTATAGAACAGCTTGCTCCTCCTAGCTCCCGCAACACAGAAACTACAACCGCACCTTCCCAAATAAACCCAAGGGCTTGCTCCCCGATACAAAAGAGGCCAAAGCCACAGTCCAGATGATGGTACGAACCCAGGATGCAGCATCTTGTCCCCAGTTCAGGGTGGGCTTCTCGATAAGCCACGGGGTGAATTGATCCTGTCCACGTCAGTTGAAAGTCCGTTTTCTTTTGCCAATCTGGGAAATCGCAAAGGCATGAGAGTTCCCCTACACAGTCGCTGTGACCTGCCCCCGCCCTGCACGCAGTGTCGCACGCCATGCATTTCGTCAATCCATCCATTTCTGTATGGCGTTTGTATAGCGAGCGTGGATGTGGCTCGCAGTTGTGTCACACAAGGCAGTTTTGCACCCCGTGCTGAGCTGAGTAATGCCTTAGCAGTCGAGTGAGGGTGCAGGTGCTGCCGGAAGTGCAGTTGTCCAGCGCTTGTGAACTCAGAATTTCTTCCCATCTTAGAGAAGGACACCCATGAGTTTCCTAGCCTTCCCCCCACGTTATATCACCCCCTGCGCAGAGAAGGGGCTGATCCCGCAGGTCTCGTGGAAGGCAGTGCTCGTCCATCTGAGACTTTGACCAGGTGGGGTCTCCTGCCACCCACCCGACAACCCTGGCTGTGGCTTGGCATTCCCCCTTTCCTTTTGGAAAGGGCCGGCTTCTCTCCCTCTCTGCCCCAGGTGCTTGGCCCCAATAAGTTGCAATAATAACGCAATAATAAGAGGGAAGATGCCGTGCCAGATGGATCCGGGGCTGCCTTTCCCTCCGTGGACAGCCGTGTGTCCTGGGAGTGCCGCTGTGCGAAATCTTGATGGTGGAAGAAAGAGAGGCCTTTTGTTCCTGGGAGAGCCACTCTCCTGCTCCGCACAAGCCCTTAGCAGGCTGCATGGGGGCCAGTTGCTCAGCGCTCGCTTGCTGAAGTGCATGGTGCGTCACAGTTGCTCCGGGTTTATTTATGCACTGCTTGTGTGTGCTGCCCTATAGCCAGAAGCTTTCTGGGTGGCTCACAGTGCAATATAAATATATAAATATAGAGATAAAAATAAATAACAATAACAAAGCCATTAAAATACACTATAAATGCAACTGTATAAATAGAACAGGAGGAAAATAAACACAATTTAACCAGCAACAAACCAATAGTCCAATCTAAATACAGACACTAAATTGTCTTAGCTTGGCTTTGAAAGCAAGATCAAGAGGGTGCCAGTAGCACCTTCCTGGGAAGGGAATTGCAAAGGTGGGGCGATGACAGAAGGCCCTTTCCCTTGCCAATTCCTCCCTCGCCTCATCACGAAGGAGGGGCTTGAGTGGTCCAGAGGGATATATGGAGGCAGACATTGCTTAGGTTCTCGTCACCTCTGGGCCATGAAGTTTGCTGGGCAGCCTCAGGTCAAGCCCAGCCTACCTCACAGGGTTGCTGTGAGGACAAACGGAGGGCAAGAAATGTGCGATCCCTCAAGCATCTCGGAGTGAAGGCAGGATGTGTGGCAAAAGAGGCCCATGCAAAGCGTTTTGCAGCAGCGGCTTCTGGAGCCGTGCATTTTGTTCTGAGCAAGGCCAGTCTGTGGCTGGCAGCCTAGCCTTGAATGGACGAGACTTGACCCCAAGCAGCATCTTGGGGCAAAACTTGCAGTTGCTTCCTGAGCCGCGACAAGCCAAGAGGGTTTTATCTGGCAGCGCCGGCCTTCCTTTCCCATCCTCCCCTTCCTCGTATTTGTGCGCGGAACTGGAATGGCGTGGAGGCCAAGCTCTCTTCCGAATTGACTCGGTACTCATCAGCTTTCTTGGCAAGCACTTGTGGGGTGGGGAGGGCAGCTCAGATGGTTGACACATGCATGGACCCCCGCTGAATGCCTGAATGTGGCTTTCCATGGGAAGACCCCCGAACTGATCTCTAGCATGCCTAGTCGAGAAAAGACCTAGTGGCAGGTCATGGGAAAGACCTCTGCTGGAGATCCTGCAGTGCTACAATTTTGGTGTGGAATGGAGGATCCAAACTTTGGCTCCCCAGCGAGTGTGATAGAAAAGGATGATGGGGGTTGGAGTCTAGAAAAGTCTTGCCCGATTTAAGGCAACCAGCCATGGTGGAGAGCTATTTTGAGCCGGGCCGTCTTAACAGCATTATGGGCCCCGGGCAAAGCAGTGTCCTGGGGCTCCTACGACAACTACTCACAGGAATAAAAATGTAAAAATGAAGGGTTAACACACGCAGATTAGTATGGGGTCCGTGGGCAAGTGCCCATCATGCCCATGTGTTAAGACGGCCCTGATTTTGAGGTTCTCTCACCTTGGTGCTCCATAAAATATCCCTGCAACACAAGAGAAGTCTTCATAAGTGGATCGGCAAATGACTGAGCACCAAGCAGAGATGATCGCCTCAAATACGGGGTGCTTGGTGGGGTGGATTGCATGACGGATTGGGCGAAATTGGTATGGTTCATCTTCCAATAGAAACTGGCTTAATTTTGCATTGCTTGAAATAATGTGACCTGGAATACAGTTGCCCTTCAGTTTTCACACTTCTCTAAAGATTGCAATGCAATTCTCCAAAACAATGAAGATGTATGCGTTGGGGAAAGGTGTAGAAAAATCTTACATCTCATGCGGTGGGGGGAAATCTTTTCAGCAAAGTGTAAGTTAGGGCAAACATGCATAAAAATTCAAGGTCCGTGTTTGCAAACTGATGCAGGAGAAGGATGGGATGAACATGCCCCGCTCCCCAGCCAATGCAAAGCATAGAGAAAGCAAAGCAGATTACTCCACTGACCAGATTTGGTGCTGAATTTCCACTGCAAAAGTGTGCGCTTTGGGAGAGTTTCTTTGAGAGTAAGCAGCTAACAGGGGAACGAATTATTTGCATGCCCTTATAAAGTGGCCGTTTGCGGGTAATGCGGCTTCGTGGCCGTCAGCGAGTGTTTCACGGAGCAGTTTGGAACAGCTCGTGAAGCGTCCTGGTCAGTCGATTGCTGTCCATGCTCTCGCAGAACATGGAGCCAAGGATTAATTAAGACCATAAGGAAAGAGATGCCTTTGCATGACCCAAGATGCGCCATGCTATCTTGGCGATGTGGCAAATTAACATGGCCACACACAGTCAGCAGCACAGTGGTATTCAGGGCCCGTTCGTGTTCTGTTCTTATCTGGCTTCTCTTGGCTTTAGCTGTTCTTCTCCAGCCAAGGAAGCGCTTGGCAGAAAGAGAAACCTATCAGAAGCACTATAGCCAAAGCCAGGACTATCAAGCCATGTTTGCTCATATCCAGCCCAGCTTGGAATGGCCACATCAAAACATAAAAGCACACATGACTATACATGGACATGAAATTATGGTTCCAGGATTGTGAATAGCTGGGGAATGCATGCAGCCCGCCTAGGTCAAAGGCAAGTTTAGGTTTGAGGGTTTTGTCTGCTAATGCTAGGCAGAAGATGGGCGGGGAAGATGGTTGCTTAAGACCAGCATACTTTGCAGCGGTAGAACTTAGCAAGCAGTACCAAGGAAATGCTTAATCAGTAACTAGAAGATGCTTTAATCAGCAAACTTTACTAAGGGTTATAAGAGAACTGCAGAATTATAGTAAACGCTGGCCTGGAGCCAAGATCTGGCTGGCTTGGAATGCAAGCTAGCATGAAGTGTTCCAGGCAGCGTCTGAGACTGAACTCTGCATCCTAAAGACTGATCCCTTTTTAATACATGCTGCCTTAACGCAGCCTTAATTTAATAGAATTACAAATGGCAAGTCTTGGTTTTGCAGTGCTACAAACTTGTCAACCAATTTGGTGACTTATCAGATATGTCTTCCGTCATCACTGTTTTATTAGCCAACCTCCTTTCCTTCTGCTTCCACTCAAAACAGCTCTTGCAACTTCAAATCCTCCATAAAACGTTCCTTCCAATTATTTATTACTAAACTTATATTCCACAACCAATAGTCCAACAGGGCTCTCTAGGTGGATTACAGAACAATATCCAGTCCTATATGCCAATAAAGTAACAAGGCAATAATATACACAATTCACAACAATATACAGCTGAAAGTTAGGTGTTCACATGAGAAGTTAAAACAATATAAGTTATAATTCAAAGACCCAATAAAATTAATTCCTTTAAAATATACACAGAATAAAATCAATTAAAATGCCCAGACAATAATGCTTTCTCCTGGTGCCGAAAAGATTGCAATAAAAGAGCCAGAAGAACTGCTTTTGAGAAGCCCTCTTCTGTTTGCCATCCCTCTCACCTCCTTGGACGATGGTTCCTTCCTTCTGAAGCTGATTGCAGGGATCTGATAGGTACAAAGGGGAGCAGGCGGTCGGTATCCTGGTCCCAAGACGTTTAGGGCTTTATTTGTTGAAGCAAGCACCTTAAACTGGGCCTGAAGCTCAACTGGAAACCAGTGAAGTTGGAATGATATGGGCACGTGGGCTTCCTCACACCAGCAAATCGCGCCATCCTATTTTGTACCAGTCTGTCTTCAAGGGCAGCCCCACATAAACCACAGTGCATTTGTCCAGTGGAGAGGTTGCCCAAACGTGGGTGCCGTGGCAAGTTTCTCTCTTGGAAAAATGATTGATTTTCTCCACGAGCCTTTGATATTTCCATCCATTCCTCAGTGCCTTCAGCTCAAGATAATCAGAGAATATCGGCCAGGAGTAAGGTTGTACTTCTGGGACAGAATTAGCTATTCTGACGGGAGTTTTGTAGTGTGAGACTTTCCTTCCTGGTTCTGGTAACTGCGTGATTAGTGGGTTTGCTTAGCAGGAGAGCAGCACTACAGCTCTTTCTATTGATCAGGGAACGCCGTTATGTGTTACGCAAAAAGCATTCGCCACTTTGGGAGCGCATGCTAATGAATGCAGCACAGTTTCTGCCGTGCTGAAAATGTGCTTTTGTCACACCGAAATGAGATTGTGGGAAAAACGGGAAGAAGTGGGAAGTGGGCGTGTGCATGGAAATAGCCCTCCGAAGAGGGAAAAAAGGGAGCAACATGTTTAAGCTATATGCAAGCATTGAAGAGTGAATGAGTGGGATTTTTTTAGGAAGGGGGAAATTGAGATCTCCTTCTGCCCTGTCCCTACTTCTTTCCATACTCCCATGGGGTGCAGCCAGTTCAGTCCACACACCCATTCTCCCCAACCCAAAACCGAGTGCAGCCGCTTTCAGTGCTAACTTGTAAGAACCATTGAAGTTAATGATTTACTTTTGAGTAGACTGGAATCTTGGTGTGTTTGGGCCTCATTGTGCCTTGAGGCAAGTCATAGGAAGACATTCCAGACTCATTTTCCTTTTTAATGGAATCCACATTGCTTTTATTCTTCAATTTCCTGGGCATCTCAGAGAGAGAGAGAGAGAGAGAGAAAGACTGAATGGGGGACAGAAAGCCGAAGAACTGACGGTTGATTTATCTGATGGCTGCTTATATTGGCCGATAGCAGACTCCCTTCTCTGTGCTTGAAGTTGTTATTCACGGACTCACACCTCTGCATAAGCAGGCATTGCCAAAATGAGGGAGAAAGGCCTGAGTGGACCCTTCCACTTTTGCGCCACTGCCTGCCAGTTTCTCAGCCGGCTGAAGTCAGTTTTGCTTCCTGTCGCACAATACTGTAAGTTTTGCATCCAGACCTTCAATGTCCCAGTCCAGTACTCTTTGCCAATACACCACCCTGGCCCAAAGTCCCCCGGTGAGCCGTGCGGCTGAAGGAGGATTTGAACCCAGCACTTGACAGTCGTGAGCCCAACAGTCTGCCGGCTGCTCCACGCTGGCTGTTCACAGTGGTTTTCTGAAGCATCCTAACAGAGAAGGGACAGAACAAATGGAAGGGCTCTTTCTGTCCTTCCCCAGGCACAGAGCGTGGCAAAGTCCCACTTCAATTTCCCGGGCGCTGAGGTTCTGCCCCCGCCCCATGGCCATGTCGCGGTTTTTCTACTTGGATTTCCTGCAGGTGGCCTCTGACGTCCCCCAAGTCTGAGTCCAACCTGGGTACCAGAAACGCAGGTGGGACCAGTTTCCCTCCGTGTGATGCGGCGAGGGCCTCTCTTGTCTTGGAGGGCCGTTGGGTCTGCCGGAGCCCTCGACCTCTTGGAGCAGCCGTGGCCTGGCGGTGTGCATGTGTGAGAGAGGAGAGGAAAAACTCCGGCCTTTCCCATCTGTTCCTCGCACTCCCTTTGGGGCAGGGGGGAAGGCCAACTGGAAGCTGCACAATTGCCATAGCAACTGAGAGGGAAGGGCTGGAGGCACCTCATCTCAGCGGAGGGCTTAATACACACATGTCCCCTCTTGGCCGACAGGACCAGCTTTCCCCAGTACGGACCCGGGCACCGTGTTGGGTTGCACATGCTTTCCTGCCTGAGATGAGCACCTCTAGTAGGCTGGGGAGGAAGAGGGGCAGCAGAAGCAAAAGGCGTCTGATTTTTCCTTCGGCTGGATGTCTGTGGATGCGTTGGAGGGTCTGCCTGGAGCCACAGGCACAGGGTAGGGGACTGTGCATCATGGGGGAGGCGGCCCGTGCTCGATTGCCATTGCTAATCCAAGAAGGTTCTGCAGCGATTTTAAACTGCTTCAGCAGGGGATTTTTTTCCCACCATGAACTGTATATTAAGAGCAATTAGCTGCTGTCCAATCACCAGGTTCTCTGAGCCAGCTAACAAAAATTAAAATGCTAAAATGCAGCAATGATTGCAGGATAAAGAGCCTATCCAGCGATTTCTTGGTGTCAGAGGCTTGGCTGGTTGTTGTTGCCATGGCTCTCGGTTTTGGGAATCTGGGCTGGCACCTCCATCTTTTCCAATGGCCAACCTAATACTGTCGTTTGGCATTGCGAAGCAGCAGGAGGGACGGTGGCAGCCTATTTTGAGAAAATTCTGCAAAGTGGTCTTTTTCTAATGGTGGAGGGTGAGAAAAATAAAAACAGCCGGTGTTTGTCTTTCTAGAAAAATAGTTCACAAAAGTTTGGCACATCTCATAAAACGCCCCTTTGTTCCCAGTGGTCACTTGTGCACAGGCAGCCGGAGAGGCGAACACATCAAACTCCATGGAGGCTTCTTGGCTTGATGCGCAGCTTGGTGATGCACAGCCCATTAAACATGAATTTGGGGACAACAGAGCCCTCATGTTGCTGCCCTTTCATTTCTGGGCACTGCTCAAAGGGGCTGGCTTTGACCTTTGAAGCTGTAACTGGAGTTTCTTTGGACAGGCGGGGAATCTCTCACCTTAAATATGTTCGTTTAAATCACGCCTGTTTAATGGGAAGGCAATGAACCGCAACCCTCGTCTTTTTCCAAATCCTGTAGCTTCCGAGTTTGGTAGCCTGGTAATGAAAAAAGGGCAACTTTTCCCATATTTTCAAGAAAACAAGTTACAGTTTGGCACCAGCAAGGAAAGGGACATTTTCCTCTAAAATAAAGGAGAAAAAGACCGACTCTTTCTGTTACTATACTGCCACTAAATTCCAGCTGTAAATTTGGGGGCACAACAGTGGGGAGGAGCAGTTTTATCCAGGGGGAAATTGGGGGCTCAGAGGAATCGGTAGGCATGCATTGGGCGCTCCACGGAGAAGAGCGTCTTGGTTAGGGTTGGGATGAGATCTTTTGTAATCCATCCCACTACCATCTGTGGATTTGCTCATCCTGGTTCCACAAAGAGAGTTGAGCCAAGAGGAAGTCCACACAGATGGACCCAGGTGTCCTGCCAGCGAGCAACCTTGTCAGGTGCAGCGATCCAAAGAGGAAGGATGCTGTGAGTGGTCATGCCAGGCACCATTCCTGGTGACTACCATCTTCTGACCCAGGGCAGAGTGTCCCATGGATGCTGGGCATGCTCTCTGCTTCTTTCCCTATAGGGGGCCAATGGGGCGCCATCTTATGGGCAGCTCATGTGTTCCAGGACCTTGGATTCAGGGGTGCTGCAAAGCAGACCAAAATCTGAGGAACTGAGCCCAGGGATCCAATGGGTTCTCCGCCCATATCCTATGGTGAGATGGTCTGCATCCCGTTTCATTTTGCAGTCATGTGCTGCCATGCCTCCCCACTTGGCTCTGTCCCCAGGCTGTTTTGCTTCACGCAAAGTGGCAGCCAGACCTCAAAACATGTTCTTGGCATGCAGCATGTACATCAGCCGTGGTTTGTCTCCCTGTCCTTTTCACTGCCCCTTGATCGCCACAAAAAGCTTCCCTTGAAGTTCAAACTTCTCTCCTCCTTCCTTGGATGATTTTCCTGCAGAAAGTGAATGCTATTTCCCTATAGCAGAGGGAGCTGCCATTAATGAGCTGCTAATTAACACCACAGATCTTGACAATTCCAGTGTCAGAACCCCTAATTAGTCTCACATTCTGCTTTAATCAACTGTCCCCGTCACGGCTTTAATTTAATTTCTGGATCCGGACTGGAGTATATCCATTGCGGTCTTGGAATACTGATGCAAAAGGGAATGGGAAGGCCCAAAGGGAACCAGTAAAGTTATTTGCTTTTAGTGTTTGTTTGAGAACATAAACTTGGCTTTTCTTTCAAATCCACTTGAAGCAGTTAAGAGAGACCATGAAAGTTCATGAAATGCAGTGAAACAGACAAATAGGAAATCTCAGCCCAAAATACTTGATCCAGTTTCATGCACGAAAATAATCATTTTTCAAGTGAGACAGATCTTCACCCCTGCAAAATCTTTTTTTTTTTTTAATGTCTTCTAGATTGCGTAGAGCTTACAAGAGCAGAAGCTACAATTTGGGGAGTTGAGCTAAGGATAAGATGCAAGCCCTGCCTCCAAAACTGGGGTGGCGGGGACTTCTGGGGGCTCCGCAGGCTAGTTCCTTCCCCTGGCAGCCAGTGGAGGCAGCTCCCCATTGCAAAGGAGTGCCATTTCTGTGCTGCCATCAAATTAGCTTCTTCAGTTCAGTGGTGCAGCAGCCAGAAAGCTGTGCGTTTTCCTTAAAGCAAGGACATACCTGGTTTCAAAGCAAAATTGCCCTCTCCAGTGGCTTTGAGGAACAATGCTTGCTTTTTCATAGGATGCACCAAAGAAGCCTGCCTCTCTCTCTCTCTCTCTCTCTCTCTCTCTCTCTCTCTCTCTCTCTCTCTCTCTCTCTCTCTGCTGCTGCAACAGCATTGACTCTCTTCAGGAGATGCAGTGGCATGACCAGCAGGGACAGGTGCAGAGCGAAGCCAGCTGTGTTTGTGCAGATGTTGTGTTCTCCAGGTACTCGCCCAACTTGGGAAAGGGTGCAAGGCACTTGTGCGTACGGATGAGCAATGCCAGGAAGCAGCATGCAGTCCACCTTGCAACAGATGGCTGAGGGACCATGGATCGCATGTGTCAGCGTGTCGGTACAGGGGCCAGTTGCGGGCCTCCTTGGATGCTCCGTCAGATGTTTGCTAGCCATGAATTCTGATCGGCGGAATTGGAGTTTTAGGGTTTAAGAAGGGGGCGCGACCCATGATGGAAGGTTTGTGAGTGGTGTTGGGTGTAGGGCTGTCATTTGGCCCCATCACATTCTCAAAAGCATACCTACGTTGAGGGGGCCAAGAAGGAATGGGGCCCCAGCTTCAAATGAACATCTTCTGGGCATCTCTCTAATTTATTTTTATCTGGTATGTTTGGATTGAGGTCCAAGGGAGGCTGCTTGTCATTAATCCCTTGGATGCAGGAGAGTCTACCCAACAGCAAATGCTGATGTCGGGCCCAGATTTATCTCAGTACCCTCTGGGGCAAACAACATATTACACGTCATTGCAGGCTGGGTAGCGAATCTCCTGCACTGCTTTTTAAAATGAAATGCAGCCTGGGGAAGTTGTGGTTTTGAGCAGCGGACCAGCAGGGGGTAAAGAAAGGCTTAATTCGCTATCAGATGTTTTTCCTGCATTGAAAATTCCCTCCCGCCCACTGGGTTCCAGATGCATGCATAAATATCCTTCTGTAAAAAATCACAGCCTCTCATAGTTGTCTTTCCCTAAAATAAAGTAGTTGTTGGCTTGTTGCTTGCCACGTAGAGTTTGCTTGTGAAAGTCCCAGTTTTATTTTCTTGCTTTTTTAAAAAGCAGGTTCCTGCTAGTCCTCATCATGAAATCCATGAGCCATGTGGGTATCATTTGTGTGAAATCTGAAAAGATTGTGGGTAGCGGTTGGAGAAGCAGTGCTGAGAGTAGAGTAGGGTCTCAGATGCTAAATGTACCACACCCTTCCCTTTGCTTGAGGCATCTGGAGTGAAGGCCAGGGAGTCTGCCATTCAAATCTCACCTTAGATGCAAATTGAGTGTATCATAAGGAAGGCCGAGCGCTGAAGGATTGAGGCCTTTGAGTTGCGGTGCTGGAGGAGACCCCTGCGAGACCCTTGGACCGCAAGGTGATCAAACCAGTCAGTCCTAGAGGAGATAGAAACATAGAAACATAGAAACAGAGCGAGTCAGAAGGGGCCTCCTGGGCCATCTAGTCTGACCTCCGGCACCAGCCGGCTCCGCTCATGACATGCCCACCATGTGCATGTCCAGCCTATCTTTGAACACCCTCACCGATGGGGCCTCAACGACCTCCCGTGGAAGCCCATTCCACGCCCTCGGGGTCCT
>JAIXND010000800.1:5081526-5116741 GCA_023646645.1 Varanus salvator macromaculatus | reverse complement strand
TGTCACTGGCTGCCATCCCGACGATTCCCCGCTAATGGTTACCTTCTGCTTTCGGTCAGTCAGCCATGCCCTAATCCACCGGACAGTGCTTTGGTGTATCCCAAAACTCCTCAGTTTCTCCACCAGGATATCATGGGGCACTTTGTCAAAGGCCTTGCTGAAATCCAGGTATACCACATCCACTGCATCCCCTCCATCTAGCCATCTTGAAACCTTGTCATAGAATTCCACAAGGTTTGTCTGGCAGGACCTGTTTCTGCGGAAGCCGTGTTGTGTGGCTGTCAGCCTCCCTTCCCTATCTAGATCAACCCTGACTGCTCTTTAGAAGGCCGGATACTGAAGATGAAACTCAAATATTTGGCCACCTAATGAGAAGGAAGGACTCCCTGGAGAAGAGCCTAATGCTGGGAACAATAGATGGCAAAAGAAGGAGGGGACGGCAGAGGATGAGGTGGCGAGATGGAGTCACTGGGGCAGTTGGTGTGAGCTTGAGTGGACTCCGGGGATGGTGGAGGACAGGAGGGCCTGGAGGAATGTTGTCCATGGGGTCATGATGGGTCGGACACGACTTTGCGACTAGCAACAGGGTGAAAGGAGCCAAGTGTTGAAATTATGTAAGTCTTTACTGACTTTGGCTTTTCAGGATTTCAGACAGTGTTTTCCAACCTGAACTCAACACTCTCTGGAGATACTGCAGATTGAATCTGGGACTTTTCACATGCAAAGTTAATTCTTTACCAGCAACTGGGTTTCGGTTGTGCCTGCTAAACATAGAAACCTGTTCAGAATCACTGTAACGTAAGCATCATTGAAAGATGAAGAAAGAGAACCCAATTCAAATGTATGTTTTGTTTTATTTATTGAAAGCTTTTATAGGCTGTCCATCGACTTGCGTCTCGGGACAGTTTACAAAGCTTTGGGATGAGCAAGTTGGACAATATTTTGTACCAGTCAGTGGGAAATCTGGCCCAGGCATCTGCCAGTATCTCTCTTTGTAGCTGTGTGTCAAGGGTATGTGTACATAACTGTCTCATGAACAACCTACCTCCCTATTTTATAAGGAGGGTATGTTTGCAAAGAATAGGTATGTCATGCAAACGTGCAGGCAGAAATGGGTATCTTAAAAGAAACGTGCATGTAAATTTAGATGCAGGACTTTTCATGCTGGTGTCAGAAACAGGGCAGAACAAACAGAAGGGTGGAAAAATGAGAAACTGAAATTGATGCATTCATGCCATGTTCATAAACAGACCATAACGCTTCCTTAGACAGATACTCAAAGGCCGTCAGCTTGCTTAACTTGGCCATAGATCTGGTGGTAATCGTTATTTTGGAATTAAACAGGACTGGAACTTACACACAGTCCATCAGGAAAGGAAGAACACTGGGCACCACCAGGATCTGGTTGCAAATGTCAAAGCAAAGGTTATTGGAGGGGGTGATAGAGACGTCCTTCACCGAATCCCCAGGCCCTTCCCAACTTGCCCCGAATGTTAGCCTAGCCACCCACAGTGTTGATCAAATCATATACTGGTAGTGTTAAACAGCAACGGTTTGATGGTCCTTCTCTAAAGTTCAGAAGGATATGCCTGAAACGGACACACCTGAAGAATGACAAAGCTAGCAGTTATTCGTCACTGAGAAGCTGTCACAAAGAAAGGCCGCACAGAGGGGGTCTGCAGCTCACTGCGTCCTTCAGGCAGAAGATGGACAGTATTCTTAGCATTTGGAAGGTCCCAAGTGCATTTCCAGGTGTCACTAGTTAAGAACGCCTCATCCTTCAGATGATGAAGGTGCAATAGTTGGACCAGCTATCTAACTTAAAAGGAGAAAGCATTTGAGGTACCGTATTTTTCGCTCTATAAGACGCGCCTGACCATAAGACGCACCTAGTTTTTAGAGGAGGAAAACAAGAAGAACAATATTCTGAATCGAATGGGCACATCATCACAGGCACGTTCCCCATCGCTTCCCCATGGGCTGCACATCTGACAGACTTACTGCACACACACATTCGCTCTGTAAGACACACAGACGTTTCCCCTGACTTTTGAGGGGGGGGAAGTGAGTCTTATAGAGCAAAAAATACGGTAGGTCCATGACTCAGTGGTACCGCCCATGCTTTGTATGCAGAATGGGTCCTGCTCAAGTGCTGGCGTCTTTGGTTTGAAGGATCAGGGAGCAGGTGATGGGAAAGGTCGTGGCAGGTGTGCCAGTCGGAACTGAGAATACTGCAGTAGATGGCATCCTGGTCAGCCCCTCGTTCCTCTAAGGCATGGTGTCCTCTCACAGTTCTTCACCGTGTTTGTGGGCAGAGAAACTGGGAGGGCCATTTCACTGAATTGCCTCAGGAGGAGGAGGAGTCTTTCATCAGAAGGAGAGGAGGAGGTATTTGGTCTCTCCTTACTGTGCCTTATTGTTGCTCCACAGCGTTGTGAGGGATAAATGTTAGTCGCTGCACCCCCTCCATGAAGGTGCAAAGTATGAGAACAAAACTGTGCAATATGGTCTCCTTTTTTTCAGAGGAGTGAGAAAAGAAAACCTTCCCAGGGAAACAAAGCTGGGAGAAAAGAAAAATGGAGGAAAGCTCAAACTCCCCTGGAGAAAGCGAGTAGGGAATCCATGGATTAATCTTGTCATTACGTTGCACCTTGGCATGTGAAAGTCAACATCCTGGGGTTACATCAGCCTCTCCCTTTCCATCTTCTTCTCTCTGGTCTTTCTCAGGGACAGGCTGCCCATGTGGACCTGTTTCTGTGCAAAACCTCTCATTTCCGTTTGGATCGGAGATGTTCTCAAGCTCCAGGAGTGGAATTTTGTCAGGTTTACGAGGCTTTTAAAGACAGCCTTAGCCGGCCCATCTTCTCCTCTTCTCAAAAAAAAAAAAAAAAAAAAAAAACACTACTGAGATAAGATTATCTTTGTTTTAGCACCCATTAAAGCAAGAAGGGTTTATGGTCACGGAGGGGACCCCGCTCTCCATTGGTCCTGCTTTGATGTCCACAGTACTTCTCTGCTATTGGGTTTTTTAGCCACTGCCTGAATAATTCCCCAGCTTGGAGTGAAGTGGGAAAGGCAGCTTTTAAGGAGCAGTTACATGCGGCCCCACAAACTCATAAGATTTGGGAACTCCTCCTTGAGTGCAGCTGGAAGGAGATTATCAACCATCTCCGGAATTGGCTCAGGAAGATAGTGACTTGTAAAGCCTTTTAAGAGGAAAGGAAGAGGGCTCTTGGATTTTAAAAGGTGTTCTGAAGTCCTCAGTCACGGTGTTCTGTTATGGGGAATCTTCTTCCTGCTTCTGATGCAAAGCATAAATATTGCCAGGAATAATGAGGGAATGGCCTATTTTTTCTTGCAGATTGGAAGGATTCAGCCTGTCAGTGCACATCACCCTGGGGGGCAAACCTGGTTCCATAATCTTTGAAAAACATAGAAACAGAGCGAGTCAGAAGGGGCCTCCCGGGCCATCTAGTCTGACCTCCGGCACTAGCCGGCTCCGCTCATGACATGCCCACCATGTGCATGTCCAGCCTCTCTTTGAACACCCTCACCGATGGGGCCTCAACGACCTCCCAGTTCTGTTGAAATCAATGTGCCTTTATTCTAAATCGGGATATTTGAAACCGTGTAAAGGCAATCAGGTTCTACCCTGGCCAGCTTGGTTGGGTGCCTATTGGAGGGTTCAAGCGCATGGCCACGGAAACATAACCCAAAGGATCAGCCATATGTCGGAAACCAAAGCACTGGTTTCAAAGCACTCCATGTGGCTTGCAGGCAGTCCCTCGCTCTGCTTTTTTGGACCTCTTAACCACAGACACGGAAAGCGTGTCAATGGTGGCAAGAGGAGGAGGCCTAACTTTATTTTTTGGTGCGAGCATTTCATGGAGCTTGAACTCATGGCATCATCAAGGCTCATGTGTCCTGCCCTGAGCAGATGTGCTGTTCATTAGAAGGCTACTGAAGAACCAAGAGAGGCAAAATATCTGTATTTTCCATGGTTAGCTGTCCTTTCGATATCGGGGCTGGCCATTTATTTATTAGATCGGTATCCTACCTTCGTTTCCTTCCAAGGAGCTCAAGGTGACTTGCATAATTCCCTTCCCTGTGTGGTGCCTTCGATTGGAAGTCTGATGGGTCCAAAGTCCCCTCGTGAGCTCCATGACTGAGTGAGGACAAGAACCTGGATCTGCTGAGTCCCAGTCCTGTACTCTTACTGGTTCTTGTTGAGTGATTAAATGTTTGATAGCCTTTTTAAATTGCCCCGAATTCTCTGAGCAGTGTGCAGCACATTAGAAGAGAGCCATAGAAACAAGGAAGGCATGGATAGGAACAGCGTGCAAACAAAGCCAGCAACAAAGAGAAAAACGATTACTCAGTGAGCATTATGCCAGAACCACAGTAGAAAAGTCATGATGCAAAACAGTCAAGGGAAAGGGAAATATTACGTTTCTCTCTAGGAGTTTACATCCTCCAGGACCTAGCTGGACACCCCAACCATCCCACTGGATGTAATACGTCAAGAAGGTCAAACATCAGGTGGCCATCTATTCACCTTATGCTCTGAGGCTTCAACAAATTGATACTACTGGCCCAAAAGGTTTTTCGGGCACCTTTGTTGGTAGCACGGCACTAAGCGTGGAGTTGAAGGCATGACAAATCCGAGCACATCCTCAGCGTGCTTCATAAATAGGTCACCGTGTGCCACCAAGAGCGCGCCAACCGACTCTTTGGGGCAGATTGGAGCAGTGAACCCCACAAGCTCTGCCGGAGTTGCGACGGAGGTGGGAACAAAGCCTTCTCTGCCAGCCTCGCAGCCACAGAATGGGCCAAGTAACAGAGTCTACGTCCTGCTTGGCCGGACAAGGTTCAAGCCTTTCTTGTGTGCATTGCAGTCCACCGATGTTTCAGCAATATCTTGTAGCCTGCTTGCGTTCTAGAATGCCTTGCTTGCCTTGGGCGGTGGGGGGCTGGGAAGAGGGAGGAGGCTGGGGACAGGTGGGAAGGTGTACGACCCTACTTACCCTGCTAATTAAAAAGGAGGAGGAAATAGTCAACTGGTGGACAAGCAGTGGGATGCCCCAGTACAGTATCTCACAGAAACAAGGAAAGTCGCCTCCAGTAGCTTGGCCAGTGTTTTAAAAAGTGTAAATCTAAACAATTTATAATGTAAATTTTGAAAAGATTGGATCGATTTAAACATGCTGAATTGTAAAAATGAAAAGCTATATCTACAGATATCTATATCTACAGAAGTGTGGCTTCTAGATCAAGAGAGGTATTACTACCACTCTACACGACTCTGGTGCGCCCGCAACTGGAGTATTGTGTTCAGTTTTGGGCCCCTCATTACAGAAAGGATATAGCCAGGTTGGAGTCAGTGCAGCACAGGGCCACAAGGATGGTGGCTGGTTTGCAGGGGATGACGTACGAGGCAAGACTGAGGGAACTGGGTCTCTTCAGCTTGGAGAAGAGGAGACTCAGAGGGGATCTGTTGGCGACATACAGGTATGTGAGGGGGTGTCACATGGAGATGGGGAGAGGCCTGTTCTCCCCTGCAGAGGAAGGCAGGACGCGCTCCAATGGAGCAAAGCTCAGGGAGCCAAGGTTCAATTTGGATGCCAGGAAGCACTTCCTGACAGTCAGGACCCCGAGGGCGTGGAATGGGCTTCCACGGGAGGTCGTTGAGGCCCCATCGGTGAGGGTGTTCAAAGACAGGCTGGACATGTACATGGTGGGCATGTCATGAGCGGAGCCGGCTGGTGCCGGAGGTCAGACTAGATGGCCCGGGAGGCCCCTTCTGACTCGCTCTTTTTCTATGTTTCTATGTTACAGATTGTACAATATGAAATCTTACAGTATAAAACGCAGCTTCAGCCACAAGCAGCCCTATGGCCCAGGGTATGGTCCGAAGGCACATAACATGCCCACCATGTTGAAGCTAAGCATGCCTTGGGCTGGCTCAAGCTTGGAGGGGAGACCACCTGGGGACTGGGGTCCACCTGGGGAGACCACCTGGGGACGTGTCCACCTGGGGACTGCCTGTAGCCACCATGGGAGAAAGGTGGGAAAGAAACATAATAAATAAAATTAAAATGTAACAGTACCACATAACAGCTCCACTCAGACCCAAGACTAAACTTCAGTGAGGGAACATAGCTAAACAATCCTCACTCACATCCCATGGCTAAGTAAGCTGCATCACTAATTCGGCCAACTTGTAGTCTACCCACCCCTGCACTATAATAACTGAACAAAGATTAGATTATTTCCTCTCCAAAAATCAGGCACACGTGCCATGAGTTTTAGGATGGGTAGATTTCCTGCATCCACACAGCAGATTTCCTGAAGCAAACCTGATTCATCAAATAACCGCCCTTAATTCCTTAAAAAAATGGTGGTGCCTTAAAAAGATTTATTGTGACATGGGCTAGAAAGGACTTTCCTGAACGCTTGAAGTGCTAGCTGCTGTTGGCAAACATTTATTTGCATTGGCATACGGTTTGAGGTGGCAGTGAAGGAAGACGGGTATGAAATTCAAGAGACTGAAAACTTACACAAGATAAGCAAACCATTGTTCTCTGCAGCCATATTAGATTCAATCAGCACTTTTCTCTAGTCTGAATTGGCTAAGCATGCCTGTAACAGAAGAGAGAACCCGGTACTAGGTTGAGACCTAAATAAATGGATTCGAACTGGCCAATGAATTTTGCTTCAGCAATTTCATGCAGAAAGTTTGCTCCAGGTTCCTTTTGTGGGGTGAAAGCTTAACTTTTTAATTAGCAACAGAGGTGGCCAAATTCCTTTGCTCCTTTGGCTGTAAGGGAAGCATAACTGGCGGAAATATCAGGCAAAAGAGCTATGCCTTTTCTGCTCAGTCACTGCCTCATAACCAGAGCAGCAACAGAATAGCAAACAACCTGACCATTGACGTATGGTGGGAGTTGTCAGACAGAAGTTCACAGAGGCACTGCAGATGAGCTGAAATATTTTTCTTAAAAGGCACTCAGCACGTGTGTGTGTGTGTGTGTGTTTCCTGAAAGGAGGGAAAAGGGATAGTCACAGCTAAGGGAGGGGACTCTCCGTGGGTGCACCGGGGCATCGTGGACTTCTCTAGTGTCAGAGTGCGAGTTTCTTGGTTGCGGATTGGAGCAAGCGATGTCTCACCTCTTCGTTTGCTGGCTGACTCAAGAGATGGGCTAGGAGAGGGGTGCTGGAGGGGTAAGCAGCACTGTGGCACGAACCGCCCACCCTTCTCCCTCCCCCTCCCCCTCTCCCTCCCCACCTCTCCTGCTGATCTGTAAAAGAAGTCATTCACTCTTCTAGCTCACCTTGACCCTGTAAGAACTGTAGGGAATTCCCAGCTGGAGCTCTGTGAGAATCTGTTTTTGCTCAGCTGCAAGACAGAGGGAGGAAGAGGCTGCTTGCTCGCTGCTTCAAAAATCAAGACAGAGGCTGCTGATGTGCCAGAAGTGTAGCCAGAAAAAATGCAACCCTGGGAACACTTGGAGAGTTTCATAAGTTATCGCAGAGGGGAGTGGGAGAGAGATGGATGGCTGTGCCATTAATGCAGCATGCTGGTCTGTTCTTTTTCTGTCCTTTCAATCTACTGCAGGACAAACCTGTGAATTCACTAGGAATAGAACCAACTGCAGCTTCGAATCCTTTCAGGCCTCCATGTTTCTAATGCTGTTTGGCTTGTGTGGCATTCAGAAACCTTTGCATTTAAACAATCCACTCTGCGATTTGTGCGTATGTTGTGGTGCTCCTTTCTCCTAACGTGGGCCCTTTTTTTGCACGCCACTTTTCTGACCAAAAGCTCTGTGAGTGCTTGTTTGCCGCCTGGCATGCGCTTTCCCTGAAATGCATTTTCTTGCATGCATGTTTGCATTGGAGGACTCCGTTGTGAATTTCGGGGAAGTGCGAAGTTTGAAGGATAGTTGCGTTCTGGTTTATAAAATCATACGAAAGTATGAAAATGTTCTCCCCCAGCATCGCCTTCCAGCAGCATATCCCGCGTTGTTCTCTGTGTCTCTTGTTGCGCCTTTGCCATGCCTGGCGGTGGGATGAGTTGCTTTGGAAGGACCAACTGGCAGCCTGCGGTTGAGTAATTAAGAGCTTGGAGCTCAGCTCATGGGGAGAGGCCTATAGGCAGTTGGCAGTCTTGTGCTGGCAAAACTGCATTATTTATTATTTTGCTAAATTTCGCAATATCTCCCTACACCCCTGCCTCCTCATGGGGTGCATTTGCAAACAGAAGATCTCCTTGCATCTCTCCTGTAACAACCATGGTAGCTGCATCTAGCAGTTCTCAGTAGGGGTGAAAATACAGTTGCATCTCTTCTCATGGATCCTTTCTGGACCTTTTGCTGAACACGTGCCTCGTTTGCATCAATTTCGCTGCGCACAATTGGCGTGTCCGTTACTTTTGCAAATGTGCCTGTTTTTCTGGTGTTCCTTCCCTAGTTCATGCATTTTTACACCTCATAAATTGGTACAAATATTGAAGGTTCACAGCCATTTGCTTTGTGTATTGATTCAGGCCCTACTAATGAGGTCCAGTTCCCATAAAAATGTGAAGCAAACCATTTTCTCCCTGATTCTAGTTCACAGTCTATGGACAATTGTATCTGCTTTGTTCCTCATTCTGACTCCTAGGAGTTCCTAATTAAAAATGGGTGAATCCACACAGCTTGGGAGTTTTCATGATTAACCTCTTACTTCAGATCTCGGAACTGTAGAATTCAGAGGTGCCACAAAAGTCATCCAGACCAACCACCTTCCAACAGAGCAAAGTTCAGGGAACCCAGGTTCCATTTGGATGCCAGGAAGCACGTCCTGACAGTCAGGACCCCGAGGGTGTGGAATGGGCTTCCATGAGAGGTCGTTGAGGCCCCATCGGTGAGGGTGTTCAAAGACAGGCTGGACATGCACATGGTGGGCATGTCGTGAGCAGAGCCGGCTTGTGCCGGAGGTCAGACTATATGGCCCAGGAGGCCCCTTCTGACTTGCTCTGTTTCTGTTTCTCTACATCTTGCTCCCAATTCCCAGCCTGATTTGTACAAATCTAACATGAGCTGATTTCCACAGTGGATGGAATCAGCCCTGCTTTAGTCCATGGGGAAGCTTTGTGCAAATTGGAGGAGATTTGAGCAAATCCCCCATCCAGTTGCTGCTTGAGTTGCACAAAGTTTCCATTTATTCTGAGCAAGCAACAATCAGATATGCAAATGGAAATCAGACATAAGAAAAACAAGCTGATGCTTGGAGAATCCAGGGCAGGGCAGACATTGGTCCTTCTCCCATCCCATCCCAATGATGCGTGTGTTACCTGTGCAGCAATATCCGTGAAACCAACCAGACTTGATGCAGGCCACCGTAACTATTTCACATGCGTGTGTGTGTGTGCACACACACCACGTATCTGTGGCGAGACAAGCAGCACAGAAGGGCTGGGGCAAGAGTGGGGAGGGGTGATGGGGAAGGGGTCTTTTCTGTGGACGGGGTTCTGCAGAGGGAAGGTAGGCTCCTGGCATTGCCTCGCAGCTGCTGCTTGGTAACTCCATGGGGGAAGGGCTGGTGGTCGGAGCATTTTACAATATGGGGTTGTAGCAGTGCATAACAGAGGTGACGTGGCGGTTTTTATTGGGGCTGCCTGTATTGACATCAAAGCGTACAGGAAGGACTCTTCGCTAGACAGGGCTGAAAGAGGGTTAGTTTTAAGAGAAGGCAAGGAGAGAGAACAGATGCAGAAAACTGGTAGGGTGGGACTTCTCAGGTTGCTTGAATCCGTCACAAGGGGGAATCAGAAGCGTGTGATTCTGAGGACTAACAGCAGGGAGGAAATGAAGTGACGCCCCATCGGTCGTTGGAGAGTAGCTCCACATGTGGAGTTGGTGACCCAGCCCCTACACCGCGTGTTCCAACTGGAGTTGCTGGAGAAATCCACAACGGAATCAAATGAGACCAAATTTCCGAGAGTTCTGCAGTGGATCCACTTTCCTGGGTCGTGCAGAGTCTGAAGGGCCAACCAGCTATTTTTAAAAACTGCTTATTTTTGTGTAAATCTAGCTGCAAAACTGTATAAATGGTGCAAATCTCTCCCATAGAGAAGATGAGAGTAGAGACTGTGGTGAGGGGTTTGCTTATCTGAGAGGGAGAGTTTAATTTGGAGTCCTGCCCTGAGCAGGGTTTGGACCCTCTGGGCCCTTCCAACCCTACGGTTCTGTGGTTTTGTATTGCTTAACGCATTTTAGGAAAGGCGAACTTGCACAAATATGCAGAGACGCATTTGTGTATATTGTGAGCTTTTGTTCACAGAGGATGTTGCCGTGAAAGTAGCCCGAACACCTGCAACTCACCAGCAGAACGGTTTTGTCTCCGAGCTCTGATTTTTGTGGATTCCATCTCTCGATTCAGTGTCTCTCTTGTGGTTTTGCCTCCCAGGCTGTCCATCGGGGACATTCAAAGCCAACCAAGGGGACGACGGTTGCATTCATTGTCCCATCAACAGCCGGACGACGTCGGAGGGCGCCACCAACTGTGTTTGTCGTAACAGCTACTACCGAGCCGATTCCGATCCTGTGGACATGCCATGCACCAGTACGTAACCCAAGGTGGAGCAGGGGAAAGGAGGGCCGGAGTGTTCCCCCCCCCTCCTTTAGGGCATGGTGGGCACAGCAGGTCAAAACTGGAAGTCCTTCAACTTCATCAAGGCCCACCCTGACCAGCAGCTCCTTGAATATGGGGCTTTGCTATCGCCTCCTGTCTCAGCTTTTCAGCCAGCAATGCTGACGATTTAACCTTTGATCTTCCATGTGCAAAAAAATATGCCCAGATAGCAAACTGCCTCATGCCGGTCCTCTGCAGGACCTTGAGCTAATCCTCCAAGGTTCACTGGGAGACCCTGGCCTCTTCCCTGCCCGCCGGTCTTTTGGTGGCTTCCAAGGTCATGCTAAGGTGTGGTCGTATATCTGGCCCTGCTTCTTTGCATGCACCTGGCCGTGGCTGATGGGTCAGTTCCAACAGCCCCGGCACTGCTTCCGTTGACAACTCAAGCAACTTAGCATCCCGTTAAACTGTTTGTGTGAACAGCTCATGTTAGAGAGGCTGGGGGACTAGCAAGATCAGTACACAGAGGGCTATAAGAGTTGGCCAAGAAGGGAGAACTTGTACAATGTTTTCACAGGCTTGTGAAAAGGGCTTGTGGCCATGAAACCAAAGGCATTCCCAAGGGAGCCGGTGCAGCAGTTCTGGCTGCCGGTGTGTGTAACTTTGTACAAGACGTGCCCCCTTCATTTAGCACCAGATCTCAGGGTTTTCTGGGGAAACTGACTGCATCTATGTGTTTAAATGTGTATTCCTGAACATAACTACATGCTCAGTTATGAAAGTGCTTTTCCGAAAGGATGTTTCTAAAATGTCCATCTTCAGAATTCTTTTTGGTACCTCTCTGGAACCGAAAAGTGTATTGCAATAGTGTTTCTGTTTTGTTGGGAGAGGGAAAATATCTGAAGCAAAATTATGTTCCAATGTGTAGACTAGCCTGAAAAGTTCAGATGTCCTTAGCTTGACACTAGCGTCTCTCCTCCATCCATCCCTTCTGGAGACCGGTGGTGATTCAGGAACCTCCCTGCTCTTCTGCCATTTCAGTTCTGTTTCCTTTTCCATTTGTAGCCATCCCATCAGCTCCTCAATCAGTCATCTCCAGTGTCAACGAGACCTCCCTGATGCTGGAGTGGAGCCCTCCCCGGGACTCTGGGGGTCGCGAAGACCTGGTCTACAACATCATCTGCAAAAGCTGTGGCTCCGGTCGTGGGGCTTGCACCCGCTGCGGGGACAACGTGCAGTTCACGCCACGCCAGCTGGGCCTGACCGAACCCCGCGTCTATATCAGTGACCTTCTGGCCCACACCCAGTACACCTTCGAGATCCAGGCTGTGAACGGTGTCACCGACCAGAGCCCCTTCTCACCCCAGTTTGCCTCGGTCAACATCACCACCAACCAGGCCGGTAAGAATGCATGGCTTACCCACTTTCGAGTGCCTCCCTTTTCATTGGTTCCTCGAGGCAGGTGGCCATCTTTGGGGAACTCCAGCCCAACATTCTTGGGTTCTTCTCCTCTTATGGGAGAAACAAAGCCAGGAACACGGCAGTTCCTAGAGGTTAGTCTTCGGGTACCTTATAGTGTCTGTATGGCAGGGCTGAAGCTATTCTGGAAATCTAGATTGTGCTGTCTAAGTCCATGGTATATTTATATGTGCGTATGTGTTTTCACTAGCACCCTAGAAGGTAGGCTTCCAAGATCAGGATGCCCAAGAGTGCGATTTCTTCGATCAAAAAAAGAGGAAGCTGGCAGGGACTTTTTCTCTGTCATCATGGTGACTAAGATCTTGCCTGTTTTTCCTGAACACTGTGGTTCTCAGGACACCACCTTCTGGAAAGACATGACTCAGTGTGGCTTTATGCAGATTTTAGGAATGTCCATGCCATTCTCTGCATTGGAATCCTCCCCCAGAGTTTTGAGGATTACAAATTCCCTGGTTTTGTTTACCATGCGTGGCACCAACTCCTCAGTGATCTTCCACTCTTCAGGTTTGGAGCTCTAGCTTTAATTTGGATGGATCCTGAGTCTCCAGTCTCCCGAACTGCAGACAAACACTTAAGGCATAATCTTGCAGTTATGGGTGCATTGCAGTTCTGTCACTCCTGTTTTTCTCTTCCAAGGAACCCAGCTTACAAAATTCCCCTCATCTCCATTTTACCTCATAGCAAGGACCCTGTGAGATAGGTGAGGCTGAGAGACAGTGAGTAGCCACAAGTCAGTGGGCTTCGTGGCCAAATGAGGATTAGAACCTGGATCTCCTGAGTCTCCGGCCAGCACTCTTTCCACCGGACCACGCTGGCTTTTCCAAGGGAAGCGCCATTGTCCAAGAGTTCTCCTATGCTCTGTGGGTAGACACCTGGCCAGACACGAGAAGAAATGAAGGTAGTTCCAGCCCATTCTTTGGAGGCTGGTGACTCCAGTTGTGGTCCTGGACCAACTCTCTTGCCTGCAGTTGAAGCAGGAACAGAAGCACTGAGCTGGAATTTCTCTGAACATGTTTCTGTGTGTGGAAAATCTGAGAAGATTGTTCTTTTCTCACACCCTGGGGGAAAAAAGAACTGTGCGGAAGGCTCTCCATGCTCCATTTTCCCGTTCTCTGTATTCATGCACACCATGTGATAGGACAACGCTAGGCATGGAGAATTACATAGAAACATAGAAACAGAGTGATTCAGAAGGGGTCTCCCGGGCCATCTAGTCTGACCTCCGGCACCAGCCGGCTCTGCTCATGACATGCCCACCATGTGCATGTCCAGCCTGTCTTTGAACACCCTCACCGATGGGGCCTCAACGACCTCCCGTGGAAGCCCATTCCACGCCCTCGGGGTCCTAACTGTCAGGAAGTGCTTCCTGGCATCCAAATTGAACCTTGGCTCCCTGAGCTTTGCTCCATTGGAGCGCGTCCTGCCTTATGCAGGATGCAAAATGGTTGTCATTCTGCCAATGGAGTTAGTGCTTGGTTTGCATTAGCTGACCAAACCTGCAGAACAATGATGCTTAGGAAGGAAGGGAGAACCTCTGAGAACCTGATACAATTTCTCCTCCTGCTGGAGAGTTTTGGTGACATGCACACCTCTGTGGAGGACTTTGCCACTGACTGGGTGGTACACTTGTCTTCTGTATGCTGCTGGTGGAGTGCAAAGGTTGGGGCAGCAGGTGGACACAAAAACTTCACAGGTCACCGAAGAATGGCCAAGCCATCCCATTCCCAGGCCAAGTCATTTCTTCAGTGTGTCACTCGCGAATCTGCCCCATCTAGCAATGTGTGTGGAACTCTTTCTGGGGGTGGGGCTCCATCAGGTCCCCTGGCTCAGCTGCCTGGAATCCAGCCCTCTTTCCCACGTGCAAGAGCCCGGCTTCCTGGGGAGCACATGGAGAATTTGCATGGACACCCCCCAGCGGGGTGGTTTTGCATGGAAGTTGTGCATGGGAGATCCCTCTTCCACACATGTGAATTGCAGCCTTGGTGCTGCACATGGAACGGAAGAAGCTTGCCGGTTGCATGACCGGACAAGCGTTCCTGGACTACTTCCTCGTGTGGCAGGCTTCCTAAAATAGGTCCAAGCACCGGGGACATAATATGAGCTGAAGGGCAATGGATTCCTGGGAACTTCACCCAAGCCTAGTCCTGTCCCATTTCCACATTTTAAGAACCAAAACGTTGCAATTCCATCTGCACTTAAAACTATGTTTGTATCATGTTTCCTCTGGAATTATGTGCTGCCTGATGCATTTTGATCCTACCTTTTGAGCCAAGAACTTGGGAGTGCAAAAGATAGTGGATAATGCCGTTCCAGCTGGTACGTTAGTCCAGGAGGTGCCGATTGGATCAGTTGGTCCTGGCATCTGCCCAGCTCAAATTCCAGAAGCATCCTGAAACTCACCCACATTCTGGGACTGCCCTGATGAAGCACCGAGCACCTGCCCAACTCTTGCATGCTTGAATCTCACCTCTTGCAATTAAGCAGCGCGGCTGCAACTTTATTGTAACAGCTGTGAACATTCTCACCTTTGCAGTCGGAGGGAAGGCCGTGTGCGTGCGAGAGGGCGGCCAGCGAGCTCCCCACTCTGCCTTCGCTTCGCCCACGTGCTTCTGCCCGCTTCTGCCTGATTATGTGTTGAGCTTCAGTCTCCCAGCCTTGTGTGATGCCTTCCTTAATGTATCTATTCATTAGCGCTAAACAGTAACTGTCTGCTCACTAATTCCCCCGTAATTAGAGGCAGAATTCTTTTGCAGGCGCTCCGCACAGCCTGGCAGCCTTGATGTTCTTCATTAGCAGCTGGAAACAGGAGCTGTGGAGACAAAACGGAGCTTGAAAAAGGGGAATGTTTGCATTGGGGAATAGGAATGGGAATTCGAGGCGGGGAGAGGAGAGCTTTCGTCCTCTGGGGCAGGGGGGCATGTTGCACGATCCCTTGATGCCCCCCAGCCCTTTGTAAGTCTGTTATGAGTGGTGTTTCAGAGCAGAGCAGAGCAGAAATGGCCGCATCCTATGGAGATGAAGTTTCTCCATCCTGGCTGCAGGCAGCAACATTGGGAGGGGCTTTTGAGAAATATTCTCCCAGGAAGGGTAAATCCGTCATCGGTTCAAAACAAAAGCAAAACCCGAAGAAATTTTGGTCCGGCTTACACCAAATTGTAGTATTAATTTCTAGCAGTTGGTTGGGACCGAAAACTCTTACAGCATCTTTTAAGGAAAAACAGTCTCAGTGGTTGACAGCATCTTTTAAACTTCTGCTTGAGCTGAGCAGATGACTCTCAAATCAACAGCTTTTTTTTTCTTTTCTGAAACATTGTATTTTGATTTTACTATGGAGTGTGGAAGGAACAAAAAGACCTCTGAAACCACTGCATATTGGGGACTCAGTGGCCCCCGCCCTCTAACCCAAATTCACAAGATTTTAATGCCCTAGATGTGTGTAAAACACCATTCAATTTTTATTTTTTTAATTTAATCAAACATTTGTATCCCGTCCTTCACGGCACTGACTTAGGATGGCTTACAAGTTTAAAATAAACGACTACAATAAAATCAATTGTACAGTATACAATAATAAATAATCATAAAAATACAATCAAAACTAATAAATATAGACAGAATTAAAATAAATCACTATTAAACACAATTAAATTATTGTTTAAATTATTAAACACAATTAAATTATACAATTAACACTATTAAACACTATTAAACACAATTAAAAATAAATTAAAATAAATAAATAAAAGTGACTGTCAACTTGACTCCTAAAATCTCTAATTCTTAAAATGACAATCAAATAAAAAGGTTTTCACCTGACTCTGAAAAGAGTATAGGCTCAGCACCAAGCGAACCTCTCTGGGGAGTGCATTCCACAATCTGGGCGCCACCGCAGAGAAGGCCCTACTCTGAGTAGACATCCTCTTTACCTCCTTCAAGGAGGGTTCCTGGAGCAGGGCCTCTCCCGCAGATCCTAAGGGGCATGAGGGAGTATAAGGGAGGAGATGTTCCTTCAGGTATCCTGGTCCCGAGCCGTTTAGGGCTTTATTGGTTAATACCAGCACCTTAAATTGGGCCCAGACTCCAATTGGAAGCCAGTGGAGCTGGTAGAGGACTGGCGTTATATGAGAAGGACTAGAAGCTTTGAGAGTCAGGAGGCACTGAAGTCACAGACAGTTGTGTGCAGTTGTGGATGTGCAGAAAGCACAATGCTTGGACATACTCCAGGGGCCCCTCTTGGACAGTCAGCACCAGCAACCAGCCCCAAGTGCCTTCTCCCCCATTAACTTGCCTCACCATTCAGCTCATCCTCAGGCCCTGCTCCATACTTCTGCCTTACCAGGGCCCACCATAGAAACACAGAAACAGAGTGAGTTAAAAGGGACCTCCCAGGCCATCTAGTCTGACCCCCGGCTCCAGCCGGCTCCACTCACGGCATGCCCACCGTGTGCATGTCTAGCCTATCCTTGAACACCCTCACTGTTGGGGCCTGAACCACCTCTGCTGGAAGCCCATTCCAGACCCCAGGGGTCCTAACCGTCAGGAAGGACTTCCTGGCATCCACCCTAAATCTTGGTTCCCTGAGCTTTGCTCCATTGGAACGCATCCTGCCCTCCACTGCAGGAGGAAAAGGGTCATGACCCACCTCTGCGTGGCACCCCCCCACGTACCTGTATGTCACCAACAGGTCCCCTCTGAGTCTCCTCTTCTCCAGGCTGAAAAGACCACCTCCCTTGGAGAAAAATGAGGAACCGTGAGGCTTCCTAGCATTCTGGTTTCATACCCTTTCACAAATTGGCACGAATGTCAGCCCCAACACAGACCCTCCTTATCCCTCCCATTTCTAATGTTTGCCTGATTGGTCTCAGAGACTCGCCTCACCCCCTCACATACCTGCATGTTAGCATGGGCCCACAATGAAGCGCCTTTGTCGATCTAAGGGGGAGGGGGTGCAACTTTGCAACAGGTGGGAGTTTTCCAGGGCTGCTTGGGGATGCAAGATGGCCAGATGGGTGCCACAGAAGCACATGTGAATTCTCACACCTTCTGGCTTCCTGAAGTCTGGTTGATTTGCCATTGCAGGGAGCAGTGCAGTACTACTGGGTTCTCCCTTTGAGTTGCCAGACTTCTGGATTTCGGCTTGCCTTCTCCGGTCTCTCTGTAGCCCTCAGACTACCCTCAGCCTGAGTGGATGCCTGGCAGTCCCTGAAAACAAGCCAAACTATTCCTGTGGAAGATGGCTTTAGCCATGCTCATGGTAATGGATCATTGCTGTCGAGGTAGCCTGCTTCTGAATTCCAAGGCAAAGCATCCAAGCTTCAGGTGGCTTCCATAGGCTGACCAAGTGAGTCTCTCAGAAATGGCCAATGTTGGCTTACTACAATCTCCACCAAGCCATGCTGGACAACTTCCCAGGTGCGTTTGGATGCCTAGTTCTAAGGCCGGTGTGCAGGGCCTGGAAGACCCTCGGTTGACTCTCATGCTCCACTCCATACTTGCCGCACAACCTCTCGGCAGTTCCTGTCTTTAAAGCAGGTCCTACTTATTTTTACTCAATGCCATTTCAGGTCTTGTTTAGGACTGGGACTCTTAAACTGGGCCTCAGCCTAGCAGTGGGAGCCCTGATGATCTATGCAGCTAGCAAGGCGGGGAAATGCTTCTGAAAAGAAACCTGCAAAGGTTTCTCTCATAATGAAGCTGTGCCGTGCAATTCTTTACCTATCTACTCAGAAATGAGTCCCATGGAGTCCAATGGAAGAGACTCCTAGGGAACCGTAGAGAAACACACATTCCCAGGAATAAACCCGTTGGATTCACAGTGGCGCTTCTTCCAAGTAAATTTGTGCAGGGCAGCGCATTGTTTCTCCAGCTTCTTTCTCCGGGCATTCTTCATCTTTGTGATCATATCAAGGATGGACAAGATTTCTTTTTTTCCTGCAACGGAAGACAGACGTACGCTTGACGCTGACAAGCTGAGCTTTATTATTTTATGTGTTTCACTTCAGTGCCCCCAAAGATGTACAATCCACTTCTTGCCTGCAGAATTTCTCAGGCAGTTCTGCTCCCAGCGCCCGCAAAGCCTACCTACCCATCTGCTTCTTCCAGCCGGCCGTGTCCTTCCCCCGCAACAACATTTCTGACCCTGACCTCAGAGCTGAGCCGTGTCTGCCGGACGGTAATTGAAAATACCAGAATTCCCTGTTGGCTTGATGGTGGCCAATGGTAACCTGATGCCCAGGGAAGAACTTTTGAGAGAGGATTTGGAGCGGGGGGCCGGAAGACCCCCCAGCTGCTCCGTCTGTCCTCCTTGCTCCATCTCATTCCTGGGCACTCCTGGGGGACAGGGCTTTGGTGGGCCTGCCGCTGCTCCGGAGACTCGCCACAAGTTATGGGGATTAAGGTGATCAGAGACGGATTCCGCTGCCAGTAACCCAAGCCCAGCGGCTGAGCCCGATCTGCCAGGGAGCCGCTTTGATTGCTGTGGGACAGGGGGCGGGGGACAGGCTCTTCATGGGGAGGGGGCTTGCTCGGCTGCAGACCCAGCAGCTGACAGAGCGGAGGAAGGGTGGGGGATGCGTGTCCCGCAGTGGATTGGCGCTGGCAGGCTTCAGGGTTGAAAGGGGAAACTGGAGAAGGGCCGTGGCTTCCCGGCTGGCATGTGGTCTGGGATTGTCCTAGACGACATGTCAGTTGGCTCCCCCGCCATTCATCAGTCCTCCCACCCACAACGAGACAAGGAGCCCGAGGGGTTGCTTTGGCTGTCTCACGGCTCGAACTTGAATCCGGGACATGGCAGGGAATCTCTGGGAGGGGGGATATTCCGCTTCCCTGCTCCAGTTTCTCAGGTGCATTCCTGCAGCAACGGAGCCGAGCCACTGAGACCTACACTTTCCTGGCCCGTGTGATGCTGCCTGCTCCCCCAACCAGCCCTTCTGGAAACAACCTGGGGAGGTCCTTTAGGGGGAAATGGACTGCGAGGCATTTTCCTCCGGAATGAATGTCGTCTCCTTTTCCCCCTTCTTTTTCAAAGCTCTGCATTAATTGCACTCATGTTTTGTGCTGCTCTCTGGCCCCATAGAAAAGCCCCTTCAGCCCCAAAGATGTGGAGGATTAAGCCCAGGCCAGCCCTGAAATGCCCCAAACGACGATTTGTGGGAGGTGCATTAGTCACCTGTGGAAGCCAATCTTTTCTAAGAAGACTGTGCCATTTGCGTGACGTGGTTCTATTGGATACTCTGTCCCAGGAGTGCTGAGGGTAGCTATGCCGGTATCTATATTGTTAAGGAGGAAATAAAAAGCCCTTGGTCGCCTCCAGGTCTCTTCAGCCTGGAGAAGAGGAGGCTCTGAGGGGAGACTCTGAGACTCTGTTGGTGACATACAGGTAGGTGAGGGGGTGCCACACGGAGGTGGGTACAGACCTGTTTTCTCCTGTGGAGGAGGCTGGATGTATTTCATTGGAGCAAAGCTCAGGGAGCCAAGGTTCAATTTGGATGCCAGGAGGTGCTTCCTGTCAGTTAGGACCCCGAGGGCATGGAATGGGCTTATTTATTTTATTTATCTGGGGTATTTCTAACCCGTCTGATCAGTGTGTGTGTCTGGCTTCCATGGGAGGTGGTTGAGGCCCCATCGGTGAGGGTGTTCAAGGATAGGCTAGACATGCACATGGTAGGCATGTCATGAGTGGAGCTGGCTGGAGCTGGGGGTCAGACTAGATGGCCCGGGGGACCCCTTCTGACTCGCTCTGTTTCTGTGTCTTGAAAAATCAAACCATCACTGCTTCGCCTGAGAATGCTTGGCATTTGCGTCCCTCTGACCCGTAACTGCTCCCACATTTGGCCCTCTGGTTGAAATCTGCAGCAACCCTGGGCTGGGCATTCGTTCCCAGCGCCAGGGCTGGGCTTCTGCAACTGAGCCGTCTGCCCCGGTGAATTAACGGTTGCTGTAGCAGGTGCTTTGCTGGAATCATGTCCCAGGTTGCACCGTGGCATCTCTGAATCAAGCTGGAAAGGAGCTCTTCTGCCAGCCAGGGGAAATAATACCGAGCTCCACGGGCCACGGCTTGGATTCAGGAGCAGGAGGCTTCCCGTGATCCTTTAGCCAGGATGCTGGTGAAGAGAGCATGGGAGAGACCTCAGCTGGATGATGGTGGTGGCGCAGCTATAGGCCCTGGGGACCCCAGCTGGCTATCCTGGACAACTTCTGCCCCAGACGCGAGTTGGGAAAGAGGGCTTGCAGCCGTTGGGCATGGCGACATCTCTTTTTGCAAGTGCCTTGATGGACACAGCCTGTAGCTGAGGGTTGGTCATCTTCAGCCCAGCTTTCTAGGCAAACACAGCTGCTGTTCTGGTGAGGAATGTCTGTCACCGGACATCTGAATCACACAAATGCAGATCTGCTGAGATACGAGTGTTCCAGCTCCCCTGCTCATGTCCAGAGCACTGGAGAGAGATGCTCTTACCATCCCTGCATCTCCTCTTCCCCCCAGTGGAGCTTTTGGTGCTTCCTGGTGGCCATTTTCTGTTTCACGTTCAGCAGCAACAGTGTTGGAACTCTGGCTGCGCATCAGCTTTCCCAACCTTGTTCCTTCCAGATGATTTGGACTGCAGTCACCCTGAACTATGGGCCACGTGGGCTGGGGCTGCTGGGACCTGTAGTCCTGAATACCTCCAAGGGCCCTGTTCAAGGAAGGCTGCTCCAGCTGGTGTACCGTTTAACGTCTGGGGAATGTTTGGTGTACTTGCACGCACGGGCTTAAAGACGAGAGGGCTGGGTATTCCTCCCCTCCCGCCTCCAGACTTGTCACCCTGGGGGACCACAAAGCTGCTGAAAAAGAAGGCTTTTGTTCTCTTGTTTGCCTAGCACAATTTTCTACCGCCTGACGGTTCCCTACCGAGGCGTGTCAGTTTTATCATAATGAATGGCCCTGAGCATTATACAGCCATTTCCACAATTAGCACTCGTTTCTGAGACCCCGTAAATGTGGTGACCTGGAGCACAAGGTGGCATGCTGAGCTGCCCTGGGTGAGCGAGCGAGCGAGGGAGGGGCAGGGCAGATGGGCCAGGATGCAGGGCTGCGAAGGCAAGCTGGACGGGGTAGCAGATGCTCTACGGGAGAGCTGACGCTCTCGGTAGGATCCGTGCCCCCGCAGGACCTTCTGGCCGAGCAAGAGTGTGAAGTCAGCTTTACTTTCTCCCACACTTGAGCTGGGTTTTCTTCCCAGTTCTGGTGGCTAATCTCTCCGGAGGGTTTAGGCAAACAGTTGCAAATTTTAGCCAACTCTGATGAGAAAGCAAGCAAACAAAATCCTCCCCAACCTGCACCAGCCAAGTGCAGTCGATTAAGGAATCCTCATCACAGAGAGAGCTGCTGTATCTTCTGCCTGTCTGCTGAGCAGCTGCCTAGGATGAAGAGCCTGCGAGGGGGAAACGGGGAAGTTGCTGTACTGCAGCACTGCAGAATTAAGTAAACAGGGATTGGAAACCAGACTTTTAAGAGAGAAATATTCCAAGACCTGGGCCTGGATGGAAACCTCTCCATCTCACTTTCTCCCTCACTCACGTTTTCGCCACATGCTTAAAAAACTCAAATTCTTTCCATCCATTGATAAAGCAGCTTGCGAAACTTCTCGTGTGTTTGTGTTTGTGTGTGTGTGTGTGAGTGAGTGAATGATTTAAGCAAATGGCATTCTAAACCATACCTATGGAACAGGTTGCACTCTTCCATGCTACAAAGTTTACTTTGGCAGTTGATTGTGTAGATTTCAGGGATGGGAGAATCTGTTTTCCTTTGGCAGGCTGACTTTTGAATAGTGACTTCCAAACTAGGTCACATGACCCAAGTTGCATGGAGGGGCAAAGATACTAGCAGATCAGACTAGTAAGGATTACTACTATTAGTATTACTACTATTAGTAATGTTGTGCCAGTGCTCAGATCTGCTCTTTGAAAAATGCGCAGATTCCTGACTCCTGAGTGTATTATTGTGCTTTAGCCTCTGGGACCATGCACCCTTTCGGTCAGTGCTTTTGCAATATTCTGCATTTTTCCCTGATTAAATCTGCTTTAAATGATGGAACGTGTTTAGATTTGGTGGCCTTATGGTCTATTTTTTTAAAAAAACAACTCAGGAAAAGCCCACATGTGGCAGAATCCGCAGGTGAGATTCTTAAGGATTTGAAATTATTTGAGCCCATTGCGGCCTTTTTTTAATGCTCTAATCTTAGCATCAGGGGTCATGCACATTGTGACGGGCACGAGGCCAACCTTAGCAACCTCTTTGCTCTTTCTTCTCGCCATGGCCAGGTAATCTGCCTCCTCTCCCCCTCTGTAAGCATGGAGAGGACGAAGGGCAACCTGTGAGCAGTAGGATGGAGCCACAGTCATGATACAATGGAGGAGATCAGCAAATTTGGTTTTAAGCACTTGATTCTGGACTGCCTTCACCTTCTATATAGCTATCTTTCTTAAGATTATTATGCCTGCGCATTTATTTGTTTATTCGTTTGGATATTTAAGGCGCTGCTCATTTATTTTATTCGTTTGGATATTTAAGGTGAGAACCATGTTTTTGCTGATTCGGTGTGCAGGACGGAACTCCTCTGAAACAATTTTTTAAAAATCTTGCACAAGTCCCTGGAACGGCAAGTGTCCGTTGGCTCTTGAAGAGTTAAGATACAAGAGACCCAGGTTCAAATCCTCAGGTATCCTTCCCTGGAGACTGCGGAATAGCTGGTGCTAGATGATTTATTAAGCACGAAAGACACCATGCCCAAGGTCTATGCAGCTCCCAATGGCCTCCAAAAAACTTTGGAACCCAGAAAAAGATCCCGTTCCATTAAATGCTTTAAGTTGTTTCACATCCAGGTATAAAATGTTAGCACATTTAGAGATTATGTCTTGTCTTTTTCATGTTCTGCAGAATCTCATTTTCAGTTGATAGCTGCGCAAGTAAAAACGTTCATTTCTTTCCCAGAGTTGGCCCATGACAGCTTTTTCTAAGCTCCTACTTTGAAAAAGAGCATTCTGCTTCACAACTTGTTCTTAAAAGCAGCGTTTATCTGTTTTATCTTTACACAATTATCTTTACACAATTTTTTTTTATTTTAAAAATATTTAAAATATTTTAAATAAAAAATAATTTACACAATTATCTGTGCAGAATTGCCTGCTGCAGAGTTCTCTTCTGCATGTATAATTCATACACACAAACAATAGGAAGTCATCTCTGAATGTGGAAGGCAAGGCAAAGCTAAGTTTTTTAAGAGTGAGGGTGTTCGTAAGTCTTGTCCTAGTTGGTCAGTGTTCCAACCCTTCCGGAAAACCGATGGGTGGTGGGAGAAAACTACCTGGCAGTTTTTCGCCTCCTGGAGGCAAGTGATGGGGCCTCCCAGGGACTCTATAGCAACATCTCTGGTTGGCTCCGTTCTGTAAGAGCAACTGATGGAGCAACTGGTGATCAAAGGTCAGGAGAAAGAAAAGGCCCTATAAATTTAAATTCAGAGGTAGGGATATTTGGGAGTATCTGGGGATGCTGGGGCATCCATTGGAGTTCTCTGTGGAGATCTTGGAGGCTGGAATCTTCCCAGGGCTGAGGTCCACTATCCCAAGGGCCCTCCTCAGTGGACATATTTATAGCATATGATTTAATTAATTTGGCCCAGGGGATAATCGTCAATTGGATGATTTCAGGGAGGGTTGAAATCTGCCCGGAATCCTACAGGCACTGTCCTCATGCCTACTTTGTGTATTGTGACTCACTGGCCTCTGGAGCTTCTGAATGCCATTGCTGTCTGTGTGGACAGTGTGATTCATTTGTGTATCAATAAAGGAGGAAGCAGTACCTGAGGTTCGTTGGCTAATAGGAAGCAGAGGGTCATGGGATTCTCCTGTGTGAGAGTTCTCTTGAGGTGCCCTTCCCTCCTGCAAGGTGTGCTTAGAATCCAGGGGGCCCCTGCCTCTTTCTCTTCCAGCCCCTTCAGCCGTGTCCATCATGCACCAGGTGAGCCGGACAGTGCACAGCATCACCCTCTCGTGGTCCCAGCCCGACCAGCCCAATGGAGTTATCCTGGACTATGAGCTGCAGTACTATGAGAAGGTATGGTCTGAAGGCACACACGGCATCCAGCGTGTTGAAGCTAAGCAGGCTGGGGGCTGGCCTGAGCTTGGAAGGGAGACCACCGGGAACCACATGGAGCCACCTCGAGCTCCACAAGGGGAGAAAGGTGGGATAGGAATTTAATAAGGTACGAAGGGAGGTGGTGGGTTTGGGCATTTTCCATTTACTCTAGGTCACCATGGCTACAAGTACCAGCACAAGAAGGCAAGACATGCTGGCCATCCCAAGAGTCTTTCCCACAATAAAAGGGTAGCCGTTGGTCATCTTTGCTTCATGTCAAGAGGGAGCCAACTCATCCTGGGGGACTTCCATGACTAAGCCCACCATGCCCACTGGCATGGGTTTTTTTAAAAAAATAAAAATCTCTGGCCTACAGTAGCAGGGACTGTAAAATTCAGAGTCTGTATGCAATTCTCTACCCATGATGGGCGAGGACATGACCATGGAGCAAAGCAAAGAGAGCAGCTGTTCAATGAAATAGCCTCCTCTCTCCCAGCATGGCAGTTCCACATGTCTAGAGATTGGTAACGCGTGAATAAAAGCATTAGTATGGAGTGCATTTCTGGAGGGGTTGTGGCACTGGAAGCACCGTGCCCTGCATGGACATCTAAGTGGGTCATATGCAAAGGACTTCTGCCATTTGGTGGGAGGCTATAAATCATCAGAGGTGCATGTCCAGCACTGCTGCAGAAGTTCGTAGAAGTATCGCTGAGGTGTCAAATGCACAGACGGGGTTATGGTCTTTAATGCTCCTGGTGTGCGCCATTTTGTTCTTGGTTGGCTCATTTGTTGACCTCCCAAGACTTCAGAGAGAAGAACCAGGCTGGTTGTCTATGCTCCGATGTGGCTTCATGATGGTGCCATGTGAAGCTACTTTGGAGTGAGGAGTTGTGCTCACTGGTGCCCCCATCAGCTCAGGAAGCTATCACTACTGCCCCTCAGCTCCATGAAATACCCTGCAAAAACAAACAAGAATTTTTGGCTAAAATTACTCCCTCTTCAGTCTTCTGCCCTCTATTTATGGATGGACAAATTAGTTGCTTTCTAGCCTAGATCACTTTCATACCCCTTCACTGAAAAATCTACTCTATCGATTTTCCCCATCGATCTGCCTTTTAAAAATCCACACAAACACTTCCATTGACTTTTGTAATTAAATACATATTTTAATGGGGTTTTCTCTCAAAAGATGCATTTCTGAAAGTATTCTCTCTTTAAAAAGTCATAGCCATTTAAAAATGCATTTGATAGGTGTGTGTTTAACCTGAGAAATGTGTGTAACAGTTTGGAAATTTGAAACCTATTAAATAGTTAATGTTCCAGTCTGCGTGTTAGTGTAGGAAGTCCAGCTTGGGTCTGTTTGGAAAGATCAAATTTTTGCACGCATCCCTAAAGACATCACAGTCTCCGTGCCTGTGCCGTGGGGCATGACAAATTACCACGCGTTCTTTGGCCCTCAGTGTGCGTATTGATGAGCAACCAAGTTTTACTCCGAATCCAGGGCTGGAGAAATTTCCCACCATCCCCAGTCAGAAGTGGCAACACGCCGGGGTCTCGTCTTCCTTGTGGCACTTCCGAATTCTGTCCTTGGGCCACGGACTCCTATTCCAAACCAAGATGTGTTTTTGCCTTACTGGCCGATAGCCCCACATTAAGATCCTGCGACGTGCTTGTCTTCCTTTCCTTTCCACGTTGTTAAAAGTCATGTAAAATCAATACTTTAGTTTAAAATGCACATTTTAAGGGGACACACATACAAAAAGGCGACTGGTAGGGTTACCACTCTGCAAAAATGCAGCAAAAATGGCAAGTTCATGCAGATCCTTGTAGTAGGGTCAGAGGAGTCATTTCACCGCTACCCAGGATGTTCTTGCACCAGAGCGATCCAGGTGCAGACTGAAGCGCCAGGAGCAGGGGGTGCTCTCCTTCTTCCATTCCCCAGATATGAGAAACAGAAGTGCAGAAATTGTAGGGGAGGGGAATATATCGGGGAAAAGCTAATTAAAAGCCTCTGATTAAATGAAGCCACATGTGTCCCCACCGCACCCCTCAGTTGGCGGTGGGAAGGCGTAATCACTGGCTCCCGTCAGATGACCTATTTTCCGTTCCCTGCAGGCCAGCAGGAGCTGGGGGAAGGGGGCACCCTTTGAGCTGATAAATAGGTCCTGACCTATATTGGATAAACTGGAGCCCAGCGTTGTCCTGGTGTGCCCCCCCTCCACACCAAGCCTGGAAAGAGAGCGCAGATGTGTTGTCCTTTTGACTCTCTTGCTTCCGTGGTTTTTTGAAGGCCCTGCAAATGGCCTAAAGGGGCGCCACCGGGTGTGTCGACCTCGCGTGCACCCAGCCTCACACGGGCACAAGATCACGCCGACGCACCAATGGCCTGCGGGTTGTTCATCTGCCCCGAACCCGTGGCAAGGATCTCCCTCGGAAAGAGGCGCGTGGCGGGAGTCAGCTGTCAGGGATCCGGTTTGGGGATGGACTAGGCCAAGAGAGAACGGCTGCCCGGGAAGCCCTGGCTCCATCCAGGCCAGCCACGCGGAGGATGGGCAGCCATGACCCAACCTTCGAACCCGCGGGCAGGTGACCGAGTTCAGTCTCCTCACCAGGGTGGCATGCTGGAGCCCCTTTGCACATGAGGGTCCCTGCCCACTGTCTGGCTTCGTCATCCTGCTCAGGATTCAGACACTGACTGTCAGGAGCTCTCTGGGGCTGCGGGCAGGACTTTTCCTGAGTGCTCCAACACAAGCTTTGCCAAAGTCCCTTCTCTTTGAGCCTCCCCCGTCTCCCAGTGGCCACCGAGCTCCTGCCTGCCCCCCTCTGCTTTCCTTCGGCATTTTCTCCTTTCACTGCCCGCTCCATTCCCCCGCCTTCCTCAGAGCCTGTCTTGTTAACGCTCCATGGAACCCGACCTGCCCATCCTGGAGTCTCTGCTACGAAGACGCAGCTAATTCTGCTTGTCTGAATTGCCAGATTCTAAAGGTCTCCACGTGGTTCGAACGGCACTGCAGCCTCGCATTCTCTCAGGGCGGCATCTTGCCTCTCCCCGGCTTGTGGGCCACAAACACGGCTCTCGCTTGTCCCTGTGCAGGGCAGCCCATCCCATGGCTCTGGTCCAGGCGGATGCCCTCCTTCCCCTCCCCATAAGATGAGACAAACCATCGTCTTTCTTGAAAATGTGCTTGGACAGCAGCAATGACAACAGTGTGCAGGTGACCCATAGCCACAAAAGGAGCCTTAGTGAAGAATAACAGCTCCCCTCCCAAGACCCAGAGTGCCTGGGGGACCCTAAAAAAGTCTCTCTAAAGGCCTAAAGGCACCAAATCCCGCACCTGATAAGCTGCTTGATTATATTCCATAGTGCAAGTACATAATTAGAACTGCCTGAAGAGGCCATCTTTGTGGTCCATGTCCAGAGTTCTGGACAGCAGGTGCTGATGCTGACATTGTCCACCCACCGTGCCTCTGAAGGGTGGGAAGACGGGACCCAGCAGATGGCCTGTGGAGATGATCGGAACACTGGTGTAGGGTTCAGACCAGCCTTTCCAGAGCTGGAAATGCTGAACTACAATCCCCATCATTCCCAGCTGCCCATACAGTGAAGACAGCTGCACCATCACGTATCTGGAGGGTTCCGGATTGGCAAGTCTGTGCTTTGCTAGCTGAGAGGTGGGGGAATGAGAACTTGAGGTGAGGTCTCAGGTGGAGCAAGCGTGCTGACCCTCTCTCTGTGCACAGGCCAAGTTCAGCCTTGGAAAGGCCCTCCAGGACCAGCCCAGGAGAGGCTGGCAGGACCAAAGCTAAAAGAGTGGGACCAGAGACATACCAAAAGATGCCAGCAGGGTCAACGGACTTTAAAGCTCTTATTTCTAGGAACTCAGCCTTGGAAGGGCAGTCGAGAATGGGAGAAACAGGCCCATCTTGGAAAGCAGCGAGGTCTGGTGGGGAGCAAGAGGGTCGGGGCTCAGCCCAGGCACGTGGCCCTCGAGAGGGCCCCGGAGCCCAGAGGTGGCCCGTGGGGCAACTCCTGAGCTAGGGAAAGCGTGCCTTGCTCTTTCCTCAGCTGCCGTCTCTTTGCCCGGCAGGACCTGAGCGAGTTCAACGCCACGGCGGTGAAGAGTCCCACCAACACGGTGACGGTGCAGACCCTCAAAGCTGGGACCATTTACGTCTTCCAGGTGCGGGCCCGCACGGTGGCGGGCTACGGGCGCTACAGCGGCAAAATGTACTTCCAGACCATGACTGAAGGTGAGCCTAGGATGGCTTCCTAGGCTAGCCTATGCCAGCAGGGGCTGGGCCTGGCCTGCCCCGGTCAGCACCTCGTGTCCCCGAGGCTCACGTTCTCCCCTGTGTGTCCCTGCAGCGGAGTATCAGACCAGCATCCAGGAGAAGCTGCCCCTCATCATCGGCTCCTCGGCCGCAGGGCTCGTTTTCCTCATTGCCCTGGTGGTGATCGTCCTCGTTTGCAACAGGTCGGGATGCTGCCACCGGGCATGGAGAGGACCACGGGGCGGAACGCCTGGGGAGGAAGGGCAGGGCAGCACGGGCCAGGACAGGCAGCGTTTGAGAAGGCCCTGAGATGCCTGTCTCAGAGGGTTTGCTTCCTATATCTAGCCATGCCTGATGGTGGGGAACAAGGAGATGGTGGTGCAGCAGGGCCTGGGCACCGCTGGCCCCAAGCAGGGGGGACCCTTGAGGGGGAACGATCCGGCCTTGTCTGTCAGGCGTGCCTGATGCACGGACAGGCGTCATGCTTGCACACGGGTGGGCCCACACGCAGCCTGTGGTCCCGCAGAGGGTTGGTCCACACAGCCGCTGCCCAGTCGGAGCTCCTGCAGCCTTGTGGTGGGGACAGGAACCCGGAGCGGGGAGGATTGTGTTGGGGGGGGAGGGAGGGGTGACACGCCGTGTGTCTGGGAGGAGAGCTGAAGCCCAGCCTTGCCCCCTGCTCTGCCAGTCCGTCTGCCTACCGCTCAGCACGATGCTCTCCTTCCAGAAGACGAGGATTTGAGCGTGCCGACTCCGAATACACCGACAAGCTGCAGCATTACACCAGCGGCCACAGTATGTACTTCCGGGTGGGCAGAGGACCCTGTGTGGGTGGGGTGGGGTGGGGTGGGGTCCGGTCCGGTCCGGTCCGGTCTGGGGCAGCCTCTCCCAAGCCCTGCCTTGGAACCAGGGCTTCCTGCCACCCGGTGGGCAAGAACTGGTCCTTACTGGTCGTCTGATGGGACGCTCAGGCAAGCTTGGAGCTGCATTGCCCCTGCCCCTCCGCCCAGCTTCCCTGTGCCTTGAAATCTTGGCACCTGCTCGAATTGGCTAGGAAAAAAAAGATAAATATAGTGCTGTTTCTAAACACTGACAATGAAGAAGGGGATAAGAGGCAGAAGCGGTTATAGCCAGACGTGAATGTAAAAGCAGCAGGGAGGGAATGAAAGGAATAGGCTGGCAGGCATGGGGTACAAGAGCGAACACTGCAGGTAAGCACCAGGAAACAGGTAAGAGGGGCTTGCAAGTCACATGGCAGCCAAGAGGAAAACAGTATGATTATGATCAGCCTTCCCTATTTAGGACAGGGCCCCATAACATTTTGGGGGTCAGTGGCACGGGGAATTTTGAAATTCTCATGGATGTGCGGACAAAACGGCTTGCTAGTCCCTAAAATGGGTATGCCTTATTAGGAGACACTTGTTTCTCGGAAGGCAGATGTGTGCGAAAAGAAAGAAGGGCTATTCTGAGACCCCAAGTGTCAGGCAGAGGTGGGCATCTGAGCACCAAAATACAAAACAATTACTTGATCGTACCCCACAATTCTGCCTCCAATGGCGCACTTCTGAACTCAGGGAAAGGGAAGCATCGGGGTAGCTTCCAATTTTGTTGTTGCTGTTTTAAAATGAAAATCATCCAAAATCATCCAAATCATCCAAAGCAATACAGTTAAATTCCAGAGTGGTGCGGACTCTGGTGTGTTCCAAGGGAGGTGTTCATGGCACCATTTCCGACACCTGGACCTAGAATTTTGGATGAGAAAATTCTGCCCCAACCAGGGAGGCTTCATACCATTATCTCCAAACCCAAAGTTACATAGAAACTGAACGAGTTACAAGGGGTCTCCCAGGCCATCTAGTCTGACCCCTGGCTCCAGCTGGCTCCGCTCATGACATGCCCACCATGTGCATGTCCAGCACATCTTTGAACACCCTCACCGATGGGGCCTCAACGACCTCGTGGAAGCCCATTGAATACCCTCGGGGTCCTAACTGTCAGGAAGTGCTTCCTGGCATCTAAACTGAACCTTGGTTCCCTGAGCTTCGCTCTGTTGGAGCATGTCCTGCCTTTAAGCTTATCCTTCGTTTTGAGGAAGCTGAGTGACAGAATTCCTTGTGACAAGGAAATGATGACAAAGAATTCAGCAGCTTTCCAGGATGGATTAGATCTGAATATGCAGTGATATCAAGCAATTGCAAATGCCACCACCTTTTTCTTTATTAAGTAACTCAAAGCAGGTTACATAATTCTCCTGCTGCTCTCAATCTTATCCCCACAACAACAACCCTGTGAGGTAGGCTGGGCTGAGAGTCTGTGTCTGGCCCAAAGCCACCCAGTGGGTTCCATGGCTGAGAGGGGATTAGAACCTGGATCACATGAGTCCCAGTCCTGCACTCTTAACCACAACATCACGCTGGCCCTCACCTTCTTTTTACCCTTTATTTAGTTTGTTTCTGGGCAACCCAATCCCCAAAGTTCTCTGTATGATTCACATCAGTTCGAAAAAATGCAGTGCAAATACAGCGAAACAGCACCAGAATTTTTCCCACTCTCCAAACTTTTAAAATAATTTAGCAGCAAAAAGTAATGTTTAGTGCAAACCTAGACCTGTTCAAAGCAGCTGGTGTGAAGATGACATGGAGCGATTCGATCCCCCCTTCGCGGCTGTTTCGTGTCACCGTTCTGGGGCTTGTGCACCTTGATTGCGATCTACTCACTCGAGGGCTCCCGTCCGTTTGCCAGGTTTGCAGGTGGCACAGAGCCCCAGCATGCCGATCACTTGGCACACCAGTTGTCGGCCCCCGGGAGGCCCCAAACCTGCTTCTCCTGCAAGGGTAAAGGAGGAACTTTTAGCCCCAACTGATGGGGAACTGGGGAGGGGAACATCTAAATGGCCAAAAGCGTGGAAACACGGCTTCCGGTCCCAGGTTTCTTGTAGACAAGATCCAGACCGCCTGCAGTGACCTCTGTGCTCTCCCATCCGCGGTTCACCTCGCAGCTGCCAATGCTTCCATGTATCCTCACACAGGTGCAAAGAAAGCCATGCTTAGCGTGCAAGGTTCGGAGAAAAGGGTGGACGTAGCCAAGTGCTGATCGGGGGACAGGTGAGGTAGAGGCATGCTGAGAACACGAAATGAATCATGCCGATCTTCCCTTTCCCACCTCTGAGCAGTGACACCTGGTATGAAGATCTACATTGACCCATTTACGTACGAGGACCCCAACGAGGCCGTCCGGGAGTTTGCAAAGGAGATCGACATCTCGTGTGTCAAAATTGAGCAAGTGATTGGTGCAGGTAAGCTGCAGTTTTCAGCCTGGTGCAATCCATGCTTCCTGCGAGAGAATAAGCGAGGACGAGGTTTGGAATGAGCCCAGGTTGGGCTGAGCTGGAAGTCATGGTTCAATTTAATTAATTCTCAGCATGAAAGGGGGAGGATGAAATGGGAGGGTCTTTCACAGGGTCTCTCTGCCCCCACTCCAAATGTAGCAGCTCCCCAGGGCCAGTGATGGGGGTGGAAGTTGGCAGCTACAGAATGAAAGGTAGCTGGTAGAAACTGTTATTTTCTCTAAGAATACCTTAGAGTAATATGGCACCAAGGGGCATTCTCAGGAGGGGAGAGGGCAAAGGAGGAGGTTTGGGGGTATTGGCCCAAAAAGGAATGATCCCTAGTTTTGGGGAATGGGGCCGTAAGGCATTGGGGAACGTTGGGCCAGGATGAAGGCAAGCATTGATGGGCACCAATCCGGATGGCTTCAAGAGGAGATTGGCCAGATCCATGGAGGAGGGAGGAGATTCTCTGGAAAACAGCCTTGTAGACTTTGTGCTAACTCCAATACTTTGGCCACCTAATGAGAAGGAAGGACTCCCTGGAAAAGAGCCTGATGCTGGGAAGGATTGAGGGCAAAAGGAGAAGGGGACACAGAGGATGAGGTGGCTGGATGGAGTCACTGGGCCAGTCGGCATGAGCTTAGGCAGACTCCGGGGATGATGGAGGACAGGAAGGCCTGGAGGAATGTTGTCCATGGGGTTGTGATGGATTGGGCATGACTTTGAGACTAAACAAAGACTTTGTGCTACCTCTGCTATCAGAAGCAGCACACCTGAAGAAGAAGGGCTTGGGCAGGTGGAGGTTCTTCACCCATCCTGCTTGAGGGAGCATGTGGGCAGCTGGCTGGCCACTGTGCACATGGAGGGCTGGACTGGATGGGCCCTTGACCTCTGACATCCCCCCCAAACCTGCAAGGGTTTTGACCTCTTGGTTCTCCATGCCAGGGGAGTTTGGGGAGGTGTGCAGCGGCCACCTGAAGCTGCCGGGCAAGAGGGAGAGCTTCGTGGCCATCAAGACACTGAAGTCTGGCTACACGGAGAAGCAGCGGCGGGACTTCCTGAGCGAAGCGAGCATCATGGGCCAGTTCGACCACCCCAACGTCATCCACCTGGAAGGAGTGGTCACCAAGAGCACCCCGGTCATGATTGTTACCGAATTCATGGAGAACGGCTCCTTAGACTCTTTCCTGCGGGTACGTTATCACAGGAGCAGGTGGTGGCAGGCAGGGGGACTGGACAGGAGACTCACTTTCATGGCTTCCATTTCTGTGAGCAGCCCCCAGGGGCAGGCAGGAGGAGGTCTGGGAACCTTGTGTGTGGCTGCCCCAGGTGGTGAGCTCTCCATATGGCAGCGAGGCACATCTTGGAAGTGGCATCCCTGGGCTCCAGAGGGGTCCCACCTGCCCAGGTAGTCACTGGGACCAAGCAAATCCTCAGGGCTGGGGCCTTGCCCCACCTCAAGACTTTGTGGCTTCTGGTTGGCTTCCACATGTCCCTCATTTGGGTCTGGCTTCCTGAAGCAGCTCCAGTCTCCCAGGTGTCTACAGTTAACCTTGACCTGCAGATCCTAAGAGAGCCCAGTTTTATCCAAGGTGTTTGAAGATGATCTTGCTTGGCCCTGCAGAGCAGGACTGGCCCGTCGTCCACATGGGTTGTGTCCTGCATCTTGTGGACCGTGTGCTCAGAGGGGATCTCTTTAGGGCTCACCAAATCCCATTGCTAAGAGCCCCATGGAGGTCAACAGCGCTCTGTTAGGAGCAAGAAGGACGGCGGTCTTGGACAATTGCAAGCGGCGAGTCACAGTGGGATTGTGAGGGATGGGCTAGGGCTGGATTCCGAGACGGAGGAGGCGGAGGTGATTATCACAAGGCCAGGTGCTTGGCAGAGCCAGGCAGTGTCTGGGAATGGTCAAGATGGGCACCCACTGGGAGGGGATTCTGAGACTGAGGAATGTTCAGATGCAGGCCACCCCCACCCTCACACATACGCTTCTGATCCCTTGACAAATTATCAACAGAGATGGGAGGCCCCACGGAATGAGCAGCATGTGGAGAGGAGGTGTGCTCCCCTTCACAGGCCCCACGCCCCCACTGTATGCTCATAAGGAGCGTTCCTGGAGTTAAACGCCAGATTGGGTTCAGAACCCTGCTCTGTGCATGCTCAGAGATCTGTTCTGGGTGTTTTGTACTTGAGAGCAATAAAGAAAGTCGAGAAAATGGTGATTGCTCAAAGAAGGCTCGGCTCGGCTCGGCTCAGATAGTCTCATGGTCTCGGGAGAGGGGCGTGCTAACCTTTCCGAGAAGCCGCCTCTCTCTCGGCCTCTCCTCATGGCTGCCGCTCCCTTGCCCACACAGCAAAATGATGGACAGTTCACTGTGATCCAGCTCGTGGGGATGCTGCGGGGCATCGCGGCCGGCATGAAGTACCTGGCCGACATGAACTACGTCCACCGCGACCTGGCTGCCCGCAACATCCTCGTGAACAGCAACCTCGTCTGCAAGGTCTCGGACTTCGGCCTGTCGCGCTTCCTGGAGGACGACACCTCGGACCCCACCTACACCAGCGCCCTGGTAAGCGCAGAGCTGGCGGGATGCACGCAGGCGGCCCGGGCAGTTCCAAAGGGCCTGGTGGGGGTGCTGGGGGACCATACCAAGGCCAGGAGATGCCTCTAGGTAGCCAAATACAGCCCCCCCCCCCACACCCCACAAGCACGCACGGGCCTTCCAATGGGAGGGAGATCACATTTCCTCGGAAGCCTCCCCACCCTGTCTGGTCTCTCCTTTTGAGGCAAGCTACTGGAGCGGCTGCCAACCGGGGCTGCTCTGGGAGGGGAGGAGTCATGAGAGGAGGGGGCCTGTTTCTTCTCTCTCGCATGGAGGTGGAGCAGCATCTCCCGCCCACTCGAAACGGCCGTGGATTCTGAGCAGTAAGCAGAGCTGGCACGTCCTGAGCATTGACTGCTTGCCGCACGCTTCGCCTTGCTCGTGCATCCCTCTGCAGGCCCAGGTGTGTGCTCTCCACCCAACCCCAGCCCTTGGAGGAGGGGGAGAGCCCGCCGTTCCTGCTCTTCCGTTCCAACAGAACTGCAGAAAATGGGGGGAGGGGGGAGCTGCCGCCCGTTGGCAGAAGCTGCCCTGCCTGGGCAACAAGGTCAGCACAGGGCGTCCTGCACCAAAGCCCACCTTGCACGGTTGTCAACCGCTTTCCAGGTGGCACCTGCCCAGACCTGAAGCCTCCCGCCTTCTGCTTTGCCCTCGATTGGACCTCAGGAAAGGAAACATGAAAAGTTCCGTGTTTCATGGAAGGGCTGAGCTGGACAGCAGGACTTCATCGCGGAGGCTGGGCTGGGGATTAAATGGAACCCTGGCCCTTCTTTTTCCTCTTCTTTTGCTGCTGCTGCTGCTGCTGCTGCT
>JAIXND010000800.1:5070909-5081439 GCA_023646645.1 Varanus salvator macromaculatus | reverse complement strand
CTTCTCTTTTCTCTCATTCTCTTCACTCTTCTCTCCTTCTCTCTTCTCTCCTTCTCTTCACTCTTCTCTCCTTCTTCTCTCTTCTCTCATTCTCTTCTCTCCCGCTGCTGCTGCTGCTACTCCTCCTCCTCCACATTTCATTTCATTTTATTTTTAATAGTTTTATTTCTGCATCACTCAAATACCAAAGCTGCATGGGCAATGTTCTGTGCTCTTTGACAAAATCCCTAATGCAACGAATTCTGAAGTAGCCACAGATGAGTCTGGTGACACCAAAGGCTATTTCAGAGTTGCAAAAGGTACCCAAATGGGCAACCGAATCACCAAGGGATGGAAATACCTTCCCTATGGGGCAAGGCTTAAATTAATCTTCCCCTAGCTGGTTCCCTACAGATGTGCTGGAATACAGTTTCCATAATCCCCAGCTGACAACAAAGGCAAAGATGGAGTGTGTGTGTTGGGGACAGAGGTAGAAATACATAAAATAACATACCATGCGAATAAAAATGGACAGCGAAGATTTCTTTTCTCATTCTAACATTTGGAATCACTCAGCGAGTGATCTAATCACTCAGCGAAACTGATTAGCAAGACATCCAGGGTAGATAAAAGAAAACACATTATTTACGGCATTCAGTAGCACAGGATGTGATAGTAATTAGAGGCTTGGATAGCTTTATAATGGGATTATACAAATATATAAATACTTCAGCCTGTGCAAAAAAAGGGGGGAATCTATTAGGGATAGATTAATCTATACATTTTTTTACAAAAATACACATAAATTTAATAAGCAGGCATTGGGCGAAATGCGTATTGATTTTCCTGCAGATTTTAGGAAATGTTGCTCTGGTGTCAACACAGGGTAGACAGAACTTGCAATGAAAATTGTTTTATTATTGTATTTTAATTGATGTTGTAAGCCGCCCCGAGGCTTAATTGCGATGGGGCGGCCTATAAATGTTTTAATAAATAAAATAAATAAAAATAAATTTGGAAATGGGAACAATTTTTAGGAAATGAAAGAGAGGGTTGTCCACCCCTACCTAGGACCAGGGTTCTCCCTTCGACCACCCAAAGGTATCCATGCCCCTTCCTTCAGGTCTTCAGAGCTTCCTACTGCTCATGGCAGGGCAAAGTGTTGCCTCCATCTGGCTTAAATTACGGACCCACAAATCAGCCAAGCCCAGCAAGCTGGAAGTCCCATCTACAGAGATGTGTGAGGAGGGTCATACGGCACTTTATCTAGGTCAGCCTTCTGCCGGAATCTGTCTTGGCTGCTGCTTCTTCGCAGAGCGGGGAGCCGCGTTCGCGGAAGACACAGGTGGTGCATCGAAAAGCACTCTGCTGCGCAACGCAGATGTTCCAAGGCCGTGTTAACAATTTATAACACTTCCTCTTTGATAAGCAGAAAGTGTGTTGAGGCATCGCCAACGCTGGCAACAAAGCCTCAGTGCTTGCACTTTTTTTTAGAGCTAGGTGGCATGAAAGGGGGGCAGAGAGAAGGTTGATCCGCACAGTGACAGCTTGTCCTGCATTACAAATAAGGGCATTGAAAATGACCTTCTGGATCAGATCGAAGGCCCCTCTTGTCCAACATTTTTTTAACTAGTGGTTAACCAGTTGCCTTTGGGGAGCTTTCCCAGCTTTGAATTGTCCTCCTCTTTGTCCAACACCTAAGATTTAGAGTCACTCTGAACACTTATGTACTGCAAAATATTGCCCTCCTGCCCCATAAGATCTGAGGCAGAGGCCCTGCTCCGGGAATCCTCCTTGAAGGAGATTAGGGAAGTCAACACCTGGAGGAGGGCCTTCTCTGTGGTGGCCCCCAGATTGTGGAATGCGCTCCCCAGGGAAATCCGCCTGGCACCAGCGTTATATTCTTTTCAGCGCCAGGCGAAAACCTTTTTGTTTGCTCAATATTTAAATATTTAAATATTTTAACTCATTTCAATCTAATTATTCTCAGTCACAGCTTCTTATGTTCATTATGTAATTTTATTGTGCTGTATTTATTTATTGTAACTGATTATTATGTTGTATGCCGTCCTGGCATGTTTGAGAAGGACGGAGTGGAAATAATGTAAATAAATAAATAAAAATAGCCAGCTCTTAATTCCTTAACACGGAGCCCAATTTCTCCACAGTTTAACTTAAAACAGGTCAGGTAAAACCAGAAGTTTTCCTGGAAAGGAGGGAGGGAAGCTAAATTCCAATTTAGATTCAGCTCTTCATATGAGCAGATGCTTCTCCCTCCACTTTGGTTGAAGGCTGTTAGAGTTCACTGTCCTCTAATCCATCCAGTTGCAGTAAAATAATTGTATTTCCAAGGATTATCTTGAGTTTGGTATCCAGAAGGAAAGAGGGAAAGAACCAACTCACAGCAAAGATCAAGACTGACAACATGAGTATAAGACAAGATACCATGAGAATAAGATGATATCTGCAAGCCACAACCCCCCCCCACCCATGCTTCTTATGCTCTCTCTCCATGTGCAAGGTGTGGCCAACAAGCACCCAAGTGGCAAGGAGTCAGGCCAATGAGTGTGGCCCCACAAAGCCATCGCAAATTAAGTATCGGGAATGGGGGCGCTCGTGAAGCCCCAAAGGATGGAAGGGTTCTGAGATAGTGACCTGATACCAACCAAGGATGCTTTCGACTGCATTGTGCCATCGGTCTCGTACGATAGGCAGGTCCAGAAATACTCCAGCCAGCCATTAATATTGATCCTGTACTGCTTCTCTCCCCTGCTTGCAGGGTGGAAAGATTCCCATCCGCTGGACAGCTCCGGAAGCCATCCAGTACCGGAAGTTCACGTCTGCCAGTGATGTCTGGAGCTACGGCATAGTCATGTGGGAGGTGATGTCCTATGGGGAGCGACCATACTGGGACATGACCAATCAAGATGTAAGTTATCCTTGGGCTCATGGCTTTGGGACATAGTTCTCTCTGCTATGCAGTGGGGAATCTTGTGCACTGTTCAGAAATGATTTTAAAAAACAAATAAGGCAAGCTGTATAAAAACCAATTAAATCAAAATATCATGGAATCATTGTGCATTGAAGAAGGACACGTCTTCTGGTGGGAATACTGTGATCCACTTCCATGCAGCTGCAGCAGGAAATTGGAACTTGTACGAAGTAGTTGGGTGCTTAGGGTCGCTGGGAGATTATCCTATGCAATTCTACAAACTTTGCAAAAGCTACATGCTCTGTTGATGAAGACAGAGGGATTCTGGCTATAGGATTTTAACCTGTGTCTCTGAAATAGTCTATTCAACATCTCAAGCTTTTGCAAAAGTGTGCTAGTTCTTCCTAAAGCTGAATGGCCAGTTCTTGCTGTATACTTTCAGCAATCCCTGTCCTCATGTGACAGGGACAATCTCTCTCTCGTTCACTTCTTCCTGTGAAGTCAACATGGCCATCGATAATCATCTTATGTCTGAGCTACATGTACATAATTTCCCCCACCTCCCCAAACATGCCTGCTGTTTTCACTGATGTGGCATCCCCTCTTAATATGAGTTATCATCCGCCAGGAATATCCACCTGGCATAGCCTGTTTAGAAATCCTCCTTAACTGCATCCAGATGTCCGGAAGCAAAAGCAGAGAAAGCTCAGGATACCTCATCCAGAGGACAAAGATCCTAATAATCTAACACCAGTTGCCAGTGGTGCTTTCGGACATGAACTTTGGGGGCAGATGGGGCAGGGGCATCGCACACAGGACCCCACTCAGCCAAGGACCACGTTTTCATGGGATAGCAGGGGAAGACAGTGCCAGAGAAAGGGTGGGAGAGGCCATTCCCTTTCCTGCCCTCTTTTTGCCTCCCTTCTCTGTCTCTCATTCTCGCTTCCTCTCCACTTCTGGTCCCCATTTTCTTCCTTGCACTCTGCGTAGCTTCAGGAGGGACAGATCCCTCCTTGCAAGAAGCTAGAACTGATAACACCTTTGTCATCAGAGCGGGAGTGGCACCCAGCCATTGGGCAAAAGTTTGCCTGCCAAAGCTTAACAGGAGAAAAGTAACTTTCTGTGAGAATTCTAACAGGGTGAAGGCAAACCATTTCTCAGGACTGTTTCCTGGTTTATTTTTCCCCACTGCCATTTTGGTGTGTTATGGCCCTGGCAGTGGACCAGGAAATAACTCCCCGAGTCTCAGCGGCTGCTGAACCGCACCAGTGCACCCAAGCCAGTCGCGGAGTGGTGGGGACACTACCCACAGCTCCGAGCCTGGGGGGCTTCTTGAGCTGGTGACTGTGGTCAGAAAGGGCATCCAGTTTAGGGCAAGGCATGTTCTGTTGCTGCTAGGCAAGCTTAGAAACACAGAAACAGAGTGAGTTAAAAGGGACCTCCCAGGCCATCTAGTCTGACCCCCGGCTCCAGCCGGCTCCACTCACGGCATGCCCACCATGTGCATGTCTAGCCTATCCTTGAACACCCTCACTGTTGGGGCCTGAACCACCTCTGCTGGAAGCCCATTCCAGACCCCAGGGGTCCTAACCGTCAGGAAGGACTTCCTGGCATCCACCCTAAATCTTGGTTCCCTGAGCTTTGCTCCATTGGAACGCATCCTGCCCTCCACTGCCGGGGAAAAAAGACCATGACCCACCTCTGCATGGCACCCGCTCATGTACCTGTATGTCACTAAAAAATCCCCTCTGAGTCTCCTCCTCTCAAGGCTGAAGAGACCCAACTCCCTCAGTCTCTTCTCATTTGGCTTACCCGGCAAACCAGCCATGATTCTTGTTGCCCTTTGCTGCACTGATTCCAAACTTGGTATATCCCTCTTGTAATGTGCGATTCAGAACTGGACATAGAAACATAGAAACAGAGAGTCAGAAGTATCCTCCTGGGCCATCTAGTCTGACCCCCTGGCTCCAGCCAGCTCCACTCATGATATGCCCACCATGTGCATGTCCAGCCTGTCCTTGAACACCCGCACCGATGGGGCCTCAACGACCTCCTGTGGAAGCCCTTTCCAAGTACTTTCTGGCATCCACTCTAAATCTTGGTTCCCTGAACGCATCCTGCCCTCCACTGCAGGAGGAAAAGGGTCATGACCCACCTCTGCGTGGCACCCCCCCATGCACCTGTATGTCGCCAACAGGTCCCCTCTGAGTCTCCTCCTCTCCAGGCTGAAAAGACCAGATACCCTTGGAGGAAAAGGAGGAACAGGGAGGCTTCCTAGCATTCTGGTTTCATACCCTTTCACAAATCGGCACGAATGTCAGCCCCAACACGGACCTTCTTTATCCCTCCCATTTCTAATGTTCGCTTGAGTGGTCTCAGAGACTCGCCTCAGCACTAGCAACTCCAAAGTCTCCCTCCTTTCCTTCTGCAGCTGCTTCTGCCCCTCCCCCTCCTGCCCCAGGGCGATCTGCCCCAGAAGCTGTTGTTCCCTAATCGACAGTGATCTTTCCCGCAAGAAGGTCGGGCTTGCTGCCGATTAGCCTTCTCGGCCTCTGCTGGAAACTCCAGCAGTGAGGAAAGCCGGCAATGTCTCTGTGCCGCAGGGACGTGTTCCCAGGGACTGTGCGTGCCCGCATGAGCCACGTAATGCCCAATTAAAGATGAAGAGAAGCAGAGTGACCATCAGTCATGGGGGTGATGGATAAACAACATTCTGTTATCATGGGAATGCATGCAAACAATTAATTAGCAGCCTAAGACGGCAGAAGGAACAAAAGCCGTAAATGGAGCCAACCCAAGCCACGTTGGGAAGGGAGAGCCAGCAAACTGTCACTGGTTGGCCGGCAGCCAGCCTCTGGAAGAGAACGCCGGTTGGCCGACTCGCCCCTGCCTCTCTGCGCCCACTCGCCTCCCTTCCGAAGCGCAGGATTCCTGTGCCCACTGATTTTCTTTGGGTAGCTTCTCTCTCTTTGCTGTCTACCCTTTCATTTTTAATGAACGCAGAGGCTGCCTTTCAGAGCCAAGCGCTTGGCAAGTGTGCACAGTGTGGCATTTTTGGCAACCCCAAGTGAGCTAGCAATCCTAGGAGTTGCAAACTGGCGCATCTGGAGAAGGCTGCCTGGAGCTGCGTAGGGCTGATTCTGTCTCTACATTTCAAGAAGAGCAAATAAAGGAACCAAAACTGCCTGCGATTACTTAGTCCAGAGCACATGCAGGAAAGGCCTCATCACAAGATTTGATGTATCCCTTAACCGCAGCAGATCTCCGCACTGTGGGGCCACTCAGACAAAGGCCCCGTCTCTTGAGTCCGCCACCATAACTGAGCTGCTCAGTGGGCACCTGAGCAGAGCCTGTGAAGTTAATCTTAGTAAGCAAATCTTCTGGGTGAAAGTTGTCTCTTTGCTAAGCTGCTCCCATCGCAGGAAGGGCTGCCTAGTTCCACCCAAGCAGTTTGCTTGGGAACAGCAGCCGGTGAAAATGGCACGAAACCAGCGGCATGTTCTGACTCCTGTCTCCACCAACATCCAGGTGGCCTCATTCTGTACCTGTTAACCTTTCCAACTGTTTTCAAAGGCAGCTCATGTAAAATGCACAAGTCCATCTTCCGAGTGACATACGTAAGTTACTTAACTGTCAGAGAAGAACAACAATGGAAACATTGACCTAGGGAGATGGTGGGCTCTCCCAACCCGGAGGCATTCAAGAGGCAGTTGGACAGCCCTCTGTCAGGGATGCTTGAACATGGAGTCCTGCACTGAGAAGGGGGTCGAACCCAAACGGCCTCCTTGGCCCCTTCCAACTCTACTATTCTGTTAGGGTCAACCACAGCAAGTTAACACAAACATAGGCCTCCCAGTCTCAGTGAAGTCATGCGTCCAGAAGCATTAACCAATTATGAACATGGTCCATCAGAAGGAACACAAGCGCACCTGGGACGGAGTTCAAATCTCAGTCCATCTCCCTGGCTCACAGTGCCTCCATCTTGTCCAGATAAAGTGTTCAATTCTTCCTCTTTATGGTTACTGATCAACTTTTTCCCCTACAAATGCATTTTCCCTTGATAAGTCTTCACTTTCTTTTTCTCATGTTTTGACATGTCAAGAGGTTTATGCCCCGCAGCCTCTCAAGGTGATCTCCCAGCTACTGGGGAGAGGACAACTTGGCTAAAACTGAGGCCAAACTGAGAATGTGTGTTGTGGGTATAATTAAGGTCCCCCTTACCTCTCTTATAACATAGGCATGATTCTGTTCCCTCACCCCCAAATTTCTTAGCATTATAATTGTAGAATTATTCATGGCAATCCTGAGAGAGAGATTGATTGCATCGCACCAACTATTTGGTGTTTGGACACGTTTCGCAAAGAATTCTCTCCAATTGATTAGTTTTTTTCCTATGCTATTTCCCCCAGTGTATGCAACTTTCTCAGCCTGTTTTCCTTAACATATTAAAAATGCATTCACATGCTCATACAATTCTCCCTCTTGTATGCATTTTGCACTCAGAGAACTGCCTGGCAAAATTCAGAGATGCACAAAAGGTGTTAGAGGATCATGTTTCATTTCACTTTTTGGTCTGGAATGCACCAGTGATATCAGGGTTGGTTCATGGTTGGGTGCGAAGCAAATAAATTCCTTCCCCATCTCTTCCATTTTGACACTCAGCAGGGGCTTTTTTCTTGCAGGTAATAAATGCCATTGAGCAAGATTACCGCCTGCCTCCGCCCATGGACTGTCCGAGCGCCCTCCATCAGCTCATGCTGGACTGCTGGCAGAAGGATCGCAACCACAGGCCCAAATTTGGACAGATTGTCAACACCTTAGACAAGATGATCCGGAACCCCAACAGCCTGAAAGCCATGGCACCCCTCTCCTCAGGGTAGGAAAGAGGACAGGTCCTTAAATGTGACCAGGGAGATGTCACGTCCTCAAGTGTCTAAGGGAGACCTTTCTCTGTGGGCCCAGCTCACTTTCTGCATACATGACCCTTCCATCCTGCCCTTTTTTTGATCCATAGAAGTAATAGAAGGGATTGTATAATTATAGCATCGAGCTATTGAGTTTTCAGCTGCGTTCTGGCAGGCCTTCAATATTTCAAAGTGTGGGAAACTCTTCTGGCTGAATCACACAGATCTGGCGCTCTCTTGTTTATCTCTTTAATGCCATCTCCGCACACACGGGCCTTTATAAAGAATGGGGGCAGCCCTGTGTCTCAAGCATCTAACAATCCAAATCATTGGAATGACAGCAGGCAAAGGGGAGCAAATGGAGGCAAGGGAAAGCCAGGAAAGAATATATCCTAGTGTAGGGCATTGGGACATCTCTCATATCCAAGGATGTTGGTTCTTGGGTGAGCAGTAAACTTCCCAAGATAGGCAAGGATGAGGATCAAATTCTTGCATGCCAAGGGAAGTAGAATTATTTTCTTCTGCCCACTTTTGGGACTTTCTTCCAGGATTAACCTCCCCTTATTGGACCGTACAATCCCGGACTACTCCAGTTTCAACACCGTCGATGAATGGCTTGAGGCCATCAAGATGAGCCAATACAAGGAGAGTTTTGCCAGCTCCGGCTTCACCAGCTTCGACGTGGTGTCTCAGATGACAATGGAGTAAGTGCCGGCGGGAGGCGGGTGGGCAGCACTCCCGGTTCTCAGTGGCAGCTTCAAAGCCGTACTGGGTCCCGTTTAGAGGGCTAAGGCAGGGGATCCTTGCCGGGGTGCTTGGCCTAAGCACATGGAGGAGCAGCAATGAAAGCACAAAGGTTCATAGCCAGAAGCGTGGCTTCTAGATCTAGAGAGGTATTACTACCACTCTGTACGACTCTGGTGTGCCCACAGCTGGAGTATTGTGTTTGGTTCTGGGCCCCTCATTACAGGAAGGATATAGCCAGGTTGGAGTCAGTGCAGCGTAGGGCCACAAGGTTGGTGGCTGGTTTGCAGGGGAAGCCATATGAGGCGAGACTGAGGGAACTGGGTCTCTTCAGCCTGGAGAAGAGGAGACTCCGAGGGGATCTGCTGGCGACATACAGGTGTGTGAGGGGGTGTCACATGGAGGTGGGTAGAGACCTGGTCTCCCCTGCAGAGGAAGGCAGGACACGCTGCAATGGAGCCAAGCTCAGGGAACCCATTTAGATGCCAGGAAGCACTTCCTGACAGTCAGGACCCCGAGGGCGTGGAATGGGCTTCCACGGGAGGTCATTGAGGCCCCATCAGTGAGGGTGTTCACAGATAGGCTGAACATGCACATGGTGGGCATGTTGTGAGCGGAGCCGGCTGGAGCTGGGGGTCAGACTAGATGGCTCGGGAGGCCCCTTCTGACTTGCTCTGTTTCTCTGTTTCTAAGTTGCTCTTTGCGGCTCAGGCAGGGAAGACCAATAATCACACCGTACAGCCCTGTTGGAAATGCATCTTTTGTAGCACAGCTGAAGAGGGATGCAGATTCAAATGCTCCCTTGTATTAAGAAACACACACAAGAAACCATTCCAGCCCTTCCAGGAAACAGCTGGATCAAAACCTCCAGCTGTCTACATTCAAGGAAACCTTTTTGCATGGAGCGGTCAGTCACCCCCCCCCGCCCCCCACCCCCCGCCCCCCGCCATGGTTTGCAGCTCTGCTACATGTATAAATCAACTCTCATTCCAGGGCAGAGATGCCTCCAGGGAGTTGGAGGTCCCCAAGTCAGAAAACTGTTCTAAAACCTGTGCGAAAAGCCTGGCAATGTAATCATTATGACATTAATTATTTAAATAATGATAATGATAATTTATTAGAGAGGTTCACCTGCACTGACTTTATATGTTTTTTGGCGTCAGATAAAAACCTTTTTATTCGCCCAACCTTTTAAAGTTTAAATAATTTTACTCTGGTTTTATTAATATTCTCAGTCACATTTTATTTGTTGTATTTTTTGCTTGTAATGTATTTATTTATTGTAAGCTGTCCTGGGACAATTGGATTGTATAGGACAGGATAAAAATATTCTAAATAAATAAATACTTCTGTCATGAGCTAGGTTTCTTCCCCATGCACATTCTAAGCCACAGACCCCTCCTTACAGAAAGTTCTTTATCCACTAAAGGGTTTTCCCAAAGCGCAACCACCCAGGATGAATCTCTGAGCATGCACAGAGTGGTTTGTTGCCCCCAGTCTAGGAACTCTACTCAGGAATCTCTTTGGACCCCGTCCTTTTGGGTGGAAATGAGCAAATCTCTTCTCAGTACACCAGTCCTTTAACTGGCACACCCTCCTTTGCCAAGACTGCCTCATGGGTTGCGAGCAGTACCTGCCTCGTCTTTCCCCGAGAAAATGCCCTGTTCCAAGTCCCCATCTGATAATTGTGCATCTTGGCTCTTCTCGGAGGCCACCTGCCCGCCTGTGAGCCTGCCCTGGAGATCTCAGTGTCTGGAAATGGCCCACATTTTGAACCCCTTTGCTCATTCCTCTAAATCCAGATCAGTGTGCCCTTGGAATGCACCCCAAGAACAGCAGCTCCCCTCAGTGCCAACACCCCTTAATGATAAATGCAAGTCTGCAGAGAAGCTGCCTCACCGCCCTTCATGGTAGGATACCTTCCTGACTTCTCCCTTCTCTAAGCTCCCCTTCCTGACTTCTCCCTTCTCT
>JAIXND010000800.1:5060751-5070899 GCA_023646645.1 Varanus salvator macromaculatus | reverse complement strand
AGCTCCCCTTCCTGACTTCTCCCTTCTCTAAGCTCCCCTTCCTGAGTTAAAGCAACCAGAGACGTTGAATTCAGTTGCTCCCTAACCCCTGAAAGTTACCCCTGGTCTCTTCTACCCCACATGATTCCATTCTTCCTAGCTGGGTCATCATATCAGGACATCTTCATGTCATAAAACAGATCCCCCAGCTCTGCAGAATTCACACCTGCTCAAAACAGGCTGTGATTCAACTCAGGGAAGATTATTTTTCCCCCCATGTACAAAAAGAAATAGCTTCACCCAATCAAGGGCAGAAGCAGGAGGGCATCGGTGGGTAAAGCTGAAGTGGACCACCACTTGCCAGAATTATTATTATTATTATTATTATTAATTATTATTATTTGCATTTATGTACAAACATTAAAACCTACCAATCCTAAACAAATAAATAAATTGGCTATACCACAACAGTATAAAATAACAGTTAAAATGAATTACATAAATAAATATAGCATTAAAATTAGCTAACTTTACAATATTGGTTAAATAAAAAGGTCTTGACCTGGTGCCGAAAAGCATATAATGACGGCTCCAGGCGGACCGCTCTGGGGAGCGCCTTCCGTATCACAGGATGATGGCTAATGCTGCACTAGAGGGCTAATCCGGTTGTTTCGGGAACAGATTCACGGGTCTCCAAGAAGCGATGTGCCACTGTGGACACGGTGCCTGGCTCTTTGCGCCACTGGTAGCCCCCCATGAATGACTCACAGCCCCCGGGATGTTCTCCAGGTTGCCATTCCCCACATGGCAGCCCCTTTCTCCCTAGCTCTTCTCCAGTGACGGACCTCTCATTTGCCTCTTGTTCCAGGGACATCCTGCGAGTGGGGGTCACGTTAGCCGGCCACCAGAAGAAAATCCTGAACAGCATCCAGGTGATGCGGGCACAGATGAACCAGATCCAGTCTGTGGAGGTTTGAGAAGTCGGACTTGCACACACTCCCTTCTCGAGGCCCCGACCCCCTTTGGTCCCTGTGTGTCTGTGCCCTCGGCGGGCCTTGCGTCCCCCCACAGAGACGGCGGCTACATGGAAGGGACGTCCTCGAGGCAAAGTTGCTGCAGACTTTGCGGATCCAAAAAGAGGGAACCATGCGGGCTCTCATGTCGAAGGATGGTTTTAACAATGAAAACAGGACATCTGTGATCTTCCCTCCAAGGGCTCTGAGATGAACAAGTCGACTGGGGAAGGATCCGGAGTGGCTCCTTTTCCCTCGTCCTTTGCACTGGCCCAGTTGCCTTCTGGAGCGCAAGCTGGACCAGAAAGCCCGGAGTGGCAAACTGCGTGTCTCCAGGTGCTGCTGGGCATGCCCAACCCCAGCGGCGAGGCCGACCGGACCGAAGCAGGGACACGAGTCGGAACACTTTCCCCATGTGATGGGTCAGTCATGTCTCTACAGCAGTGGACTCCAGAGGCGAGCGTGTCTTTTACACTTCGTTTCCTATCAAGGACGGAAACCAGAAGAAGCGCTTCCCCAGCTACTCCCTCCTCTCGACAAACAAGGAGCTTTGCCTCGGTGGGGCAAGGCAGGGCAAGGGGCTTTCTGAAGTCCTGGTCTCCACTGCGCCAGGACCAGCTGGCTTCACAGAGGTTCTGTCCCGTGCACATCGAGCGCCTACATATCATATGCACAAGACAGTCACAAGGCCTCTCCGGTTTGCCAACGACCTGCCCCCGCAGGCCTCCTCCTCCTCCTGTGCCATGCACCGTGTTGTATAGTTGATGTGCATTTTCCATTGCTTGTTGTTGTTTCATCTTTTTCTACTTTGTTTACAGTGGGTTGTGGGGGGGTTATTTTGAGGGGGGGGCTTTGTTTTGTTTTTACAAAAGCAGAAAAATCTTCCCACAGTTCTCGTCTCCCCAGGACACACTCTGTCACCCCACAGGCAAGATGCACGCTCCCAAGGGGTGCGAATGCTTTGGACCTGTGCTGAAGTCCTTGGCTTCATCTCCTAGCCATTATTTAGAAGCAGTGGGCCTGTTGGCTGTATTCCGTGAGGGCATGACGGCCTGCCCCATGGAGAGCATTCGATGGGCGCTCTCCTGCTATGACAGCTCTTGGAAAAACAGGAAGTGCTCAGAGGGGCCGGGGACCTAGGAGGTCAGCTGACAGGGGAGCAGTATTTGTGAAGGCTTAGCGTGGGACTGTCTTCCCAAGACCAGTCAAGCTTCCTTAGCAGTCCATGATGTTTCTCCAGTGTCCTCAAGAACGTAGCCATTCTTCATCCTTATGAGGAAGTGGAAATAGCAAGAAGGTAGGAAAGGGGGACTCTGTGTGTTACTGGGGTGAGGCCTCCCACCATTCCCAGTGGTCTTTCAGATCACTCTCTGGGGCCATGGACAGTCCAGAGCCCAGCATGTCAGTGGCATGAGGATTTCAGGCTTGCCAAGGCTGAGCATCCATGGGGTGAGATGGAGCTCTTGCTGCAGCCCAAGCCTGCCTTCTTTGACCAAGTCAAAGTCAAAAGCATGGAGAACGTTTTAGATGGTTTGGAGGGCCACCATGGGAGGAACAGGGGGTCCACACAGCTCAGCTCAGGTTTTCCCATTCAACAAGGGAGGGTGATGGCCAGGAGCGCCAATAGGAAGAATGGGAGACTTCATGGAAGTCTCGCTGCACAGGGGCTGTGAGACAAGGGCCTGGATAAGACATCATGGGACACTGTGGTGGTTCACCCTGAGAATGAGATGCCTCCAGCGCAATGTCGTCCTCTTCCATGCTGTGAAGTAGAGACTAGAAATACTTGCTTCTGATCTTAAACCAAACACTGTTCCCAGCCAGTATTTGAACACAGGGAACTGTGGCTTGTTTAAAATCTAGCTAGCTCAGTCAAGCCAGGATCAAAATGTGTCTTCAGCTCCTGGCTGGTTCTGAACTCATAGTTCAAGCAAGCCATAGCTTACTGAGATCGGACACGGTTGGGGCACTTTCTTAAACAGCAGAAGTGAAACTTCTACCCCCTCCTTGTGGCCACAAAAGAGGAGAGAGGAGCGGGGCTGTGGAACCCTGAGGTTCACCATGGTTTGTTCATGCTTCCCAAAAACATGATTTCTCTTTCCTCCTCAACTGCATCCGTGCACACAGGAAGGAAGTTCACTTGGCCCAGCCCTGGCAGATGCAGGATGCTGGAAAACATGCATGCTCTCTTTCAGGTCTTCTGTCCCTCATTTCTGCCAGATGTGAGGCATGATGTGGGATTCAGGAGGAGGCCAGATGTGGTGAAATCCTTTGGGGTCCCCCCAAATGAAAGGGGGTCTTGCTTGGCTTGGTGTCAGTGTGGAAAGATCTCATCGTTCTGTGGATGGTATCCTGCTCGAACTGGGGCAGTTCCTTCCCAACAGATGGCCAGCTGTGTGGCTGCCCCCCACCCCGCGAAAAAAATCTTGCTGGAACATGATCTATGCTATAGAGGCCAGACTCTGCTGCCTTCTTTCTCTTTGGAGGAGCCCTTGAGTGCATGATGATTTTCACGGGGTGAGGGGGCTCGTTTCTCTTTGCACTAAGGCTCCCCTCGCCCTGCCCTGCCCTGCCCTGCCCTGCCCTGCGAGGAGGCAGGGCAGGGGAGCTGTCTTCACTGGCTGAAAGGCGACACACATGTCTACCTGATCCATTCCACTGTGAGAGGCAGGGAGTGCCTCGCAGCACAGCAAGTGCTGCCTGGGATTCCGTAGGGGTGGGGAGCGATGTCGCCTTGCCTCCTTCCACCCCATGGCCAGATGCAGATGCTGAGTCCATGGGACTCCCCTGCCAATGCCGGGCATCTTACCATGACCTTGCCAGGGTCATGGAGGACCCCCTCCCCATTCCGTTTGACGGCATGGTCTTCCCTTCCCATCTCCAAGCCAGCAGAGGGATCCTCGTAGGTCTTCAGTTGCCACCGGTGCGGTTGCGAAGCCCAGATACTTACCAGCTGGGCCTGCATCCTCTGCCTTCATTCTGCACATTGCCACGTTCGTTGAGTAATCCTTGGCTGAAACTGGATCGCCAACTTTCCACTGAACATAGCAATAAATTGCCGGGCTGGGCCCCCGGCACGCTGGGAAAGGGCTGGGGGTCATGTGGGAAAGAACGGCTTGCTCAGGGGGGTCCCAGCATTTTCATTAAATGGTCACCACTTTGAGGAGGGATGGGGAGAAGCAGAGGAGAGGCAGCTGCTCAGTTCAGCATTTCACAAGCTCCACCATTTCACTGTGATTTTTTTCAAAGCATGGCATGAATGGAGCTTGAAAGTGCTCCCGGACCAGTCTAGCTCGCTGCTCTTGTGCACTGGGCTTCCGAGTCGGATGCCTCTTCCAAGCTTTTCAGTAATCCTTGGAGGAAGGACAGGACGGGTCACCAGTCCGGGTTCCCTCTCCCTCTCCCTTCTTGGGAGGCTGTGCCCATGGCTGTGCCATCCCCTATGGAGACAGAAGCAGGCCTACTACCTCTTCCACCCCGTAAGGAGTTTCCCAGACAAGGGGGTTCCTCCAGCTCTTCCATGCCAACATGGGTTGGCTGCACTGTTGGAATTCGTTCTGGATTGGGTTACAAACTGGGCATGTGGTCAGGCCATCCTTCATAATGGCAGTGAACCACACATGTGTAGGGGTCTGGAGTTTCTGAGTTGACCGAACCTTGCCCATGTGTGGGGAAGTCTGGGCTGGCCAGGCGGGAGGCCGTGGATAGCCTGAAACAAAAGCCTCTGTTGCTACCATGATGCATAGGAAGTGTTTCCCAGCAGTCCCCAGCCCCATTGATTGAATCAGGAGGACATTTCTGGCCATCAGCATGGGAATGGAGCCATCCAGGCACGTCTACCTGCAGTTTTCTTTTTGGAAAAGAGTTGAGGAACTGCAGGGTTGGCTGGACTATACCGGGCAGCTGCTTCTACTTGCTAGGGTGACTTCTGAAAAGATCTCAAGCTTTCTCCAAGAAAGCTTAGTAAAACTCAAATGCATTAGGGGAGAGAAGTCCACCTCCCTCTAGTGACCACACCAGGTTGTTTGTGTGAATCAGTTGGAAGTTGATCATCAGCAGAAGATCACTGATGAAGCAGCCCAACTGTGGGCTGCTGATGGCGAATGGTTAGATCTTGATATCTGGTTTGGAAGAAGTGGATAAAGTCACATGGGTAATTTTCTGAGGGGAAGAAGCAACAAGATGTTCAGCAGTGAGCTGCTCAGTTTTAGCATAGACTTGAGCAACCTGGCATCTCCCATATGTCATAGGACTCCCTTTCCAACCTGCAGCTAAAGAACAGGAACGTCATTGAGGAGCAGTTGGAGGGCCACCAGATTCCATTTCTCAAAGTTGTGCTCGCTTTTCTCACAGGGAGGTAAGTATGCCTGCCTGATGTGGATGGAAGCCACAGATGCATAGGTTGCCCTCTTGCTCTTTTGCAAGGCAGGCTTTTCAGAGACCCTGAGCTTCAGCAAAAAAAAGTAAGCTAGGAGGCCCCATGTGCTCTGGCGGGATGCTGCATCTGTGCCTCAGTTTCTTATCTCACTTTTTCTGCACCAGCTTGCTCTGTAGGTGGCCCCTTTTTTCTTTGTGGATGGGCCTTAGAGGGACTGAGCAGAGGCACTGTTTCCAGAACTTAGCTAATACAGTTGCAGCTGACTACTGTTCTGTAATAGACCCTCACCCTCCAGAGTTCCAGGGTCTGTCTGGTTTTGGCTTTCCATGGCTGCTACTGGCCAGGGAAATGTCATAGTGATGAGTTATGGAGGTGTCTGACAGATGATTAAGTGTTGAGTTAGAAGGGGGAGGCTGTTTCAGAAAAAGCTTCAAGACCTGCCATTTTCCCCCAAAGGGCATTATGAACAAGCAAAGGAACTGCAGTGTTTCCTGATTGGCTTGGATAGTCCAGCTGACCCACTCTCCTCTCTCTAAACTAGCAGTGTCCCATAGTGACATCAGAAGCTCTCTCATTCTGGGCTTGATAGTGCCACTGAGCCCTGAGAAAGAGCAAACAACCGAGGAGGAGCAGAGCAGAGAGACTGTGAGCACTGCTGGAGTAGCAGCACATGTGGAGAAAGATTGGCCCCCCAAACGGAAGCACATGGCCCCTAGAGGGAGGGTGAAAAGTTGAAGATCAGTTGGAGAGCATTCCTCCTCCCCATCACTCATCTCAAGGTAAAAAGCTAGCCTGGAGAAATATTAAACTTGGAGAGCGAGAGAATGCACGTGTACAAGCTCCACCGTGGCTCCAAACCATAAATCACAGCTCCCTTCAGTTATTCAGCCTCCTCTCTCCACAAAATGGTGACCCATTTCTTTGGCAGATCTCCACCTCAGGGTGACTCTTCCGTCTCCAGCTGTCCGTGGGCCTCAGCCTTGTGTGCGACATGGCTCTTTCCCTGACAGTCTTTGTCTTTTTGGAAAATGTGAATAAGGAGGTGATGTGCCAGCCCTTGTCACACAGGGTGTGTCTTCCATTCTGACCAGGGTCTTCTCCTGGATCCACCAGGCATCTTTTGATGTGACTGGGGAGGGGGGGAAATAAACCAGATGTATTTATAAAGGAAAACAACCTGCTGCTCCAATGCCTTTGTAGGAGTATTTTTAAGAAGACTTTTTTTCAAAATAAATGTGAAGTGTAAAAGTTTGGCGCATCCCTTTGTGACTCACACTTGTTGGCTGTTTGCACTGACTGGGAGTGAGGACATTGCTTGGCCACTATGGCAACACAGGGAAAGTAGAGTGTGGATGTGAAGAAGCCTTTGGTTGAGCGCTTCCTGATGGGCCACCCTTCACCCAGCAGACCAACCGTGTGGCTGACCAGTAGAAGGAGGGCAACGTTGCGTCAGGGCATTATGGGAAATCAAAATGGTGTCTCAGATTCCATTTTCTGGAACAGGAGGTCCAGGGCAGGTGCTAACATGAATATGAGCTCAACTAGGACCCTGATGGCTGTGGAGAGTTCTCTGTGTTGATGCTGTTCTGGTGCTAATCACAGGAGAGAAGGAACTGAATCCAGGAAGGCAAGAAGGGTTCTGTACACTAAAAACTGGCCCATGATCTGGCTTTGCTAATACACTTGCAGCTGGCTGCTGTTCTGGAAGAGACCCTCCCCATCCAGAGTTCCAGGGTCTGTCTTTGACTTTGGCTTTCCAGGCTGTTACTGGGCAGGGAGATCTCATAGAGCCGAGTTAGAAGGGGTTTCAGAAAAAGCTTCATCAATATTTGCCATTTTACCCCAAAGTGCATTGCGAACAGGCAAAGAAACTGTGCAGTGTTTCCTGATTGGCTTGGATGGTCCATCTGACACGTGGGAAGCACTCTCCTCTCTCTGGACTGTAGCTTTGTCCCATAGTGACAGCAGAAGCTCACTCATTCTGGGCGAAGTAGTGTCATTGAGTCCTGGGAGCAAAGTCGAATGACTTTCTTGCTGTGAAAGCCACTTAAGAACTCATGGCTTATTGGCTAGAGTCAATGCTGAACCAGGCTGAAATTAACTCGCAGAACAATCCAATGCATGTTTCCACAGAAAAGAAATCCTTCAGCACTCATAGGAGTCGCAGCCCCTTTTCCAGCGGAAACATGCATTCGATTTCACCTTTCAAGTCCGGACAAGTGCACTGATTTGCCTAACTGTAGCTTGAAGTCTTCCCATTACTGGTTGAGGAGTACCAGCCAGGAGAAAACATCCTTATCGGATAAAGGCCATCTTCCAAGGCCATCCAAATTGGTCTTGTAGCACATCCAGGAGGGAAACCTCATGAAAATGGACGGTGAAACCATGTTTCGTTCATGAGAACCTAATGTTCTGCCATCAAGCTCTCCATCTTTGGTAGGATCGACCCTGCTTATTACTGGAATCTGAGGACCATGAAAACTTGCTGTGGAAAGAAGAAAACTTTCTTTCTTCTCCTTCAGGTTCTGAGGACAGCTTGTTCTTCTCAAGCAGTGTCTTCCATGACACCGTAGGCAACCCTTCGTGGTTTCCACAGTGCATGGGTTTTTTGCCTGGATGTGTCTGACAGATGATTAAGTGGTTTCCATGCTAGTGTGGTTTCTACCCTCCTCTCTCAGTCTTCCCACTGTTGACACAGATCCCATCAGCCTCCTCGATGAATTCCAATGACATCAGGAGGACATCCCAGGACTATGGAAACCGTGATGTGGGGTTCTGACAACCAGAGAAACCATTTAAGGCATGGGAACCATAGAAACCACTGTAGCCTGTAGTGTCACGCAAATGTGGCCACTGACTCATCAACCCACCAAGTAAGTGGTTCTTATGGGCTCAGTCTTATGCATTTCAAGACATGAAAAAGACCTCCATCTCCTGGCATTGCCCAACCATCCCTATTTAATTATTTTACTACATCTTCAAGAAGCAGATGACCAATTTCAAAGCTTAAATGAACCGGCTGTATATAGAGCAATACATGAGTATATGACAAAGCATTCTTGTGAATAGTCAATGCAAAACCGCAAAAGAAGAAATGAAGCTTACAATATAAATGCTAGAAGAGTTTCTAGTTCACATTAGCATAAATCTTGATTTTAGGGATGGGTAATTCTATTTATTTATAATCTGGTTCACTTTCGCAAATGTTATTTATAGATCATGCCATTCTATTTCTGCTTTGATATTTACAGCATTGATCTGCTATATAAATTTAACTGCCTTTTGCTCTCAAAATGAGAATTCGTTTGAATGCATGTTTGATACATTTAAACTAGAGTTGAGCCAGAACTTCTCAAAAACAATTTTTCTGGAGAAAATGACTTTTTATCTGCTGCCCCTGCCCACCTACACCTACCTCTACCATGATTGTTGAAAAAAAGAGCACCACTCCCCCTAGAAAAAGGACAGCTTGCAGAATTTTCTTCGAATTTTAGTCACCGTTCATTTTGGGGGAGGCACCATCTCTCCTCCCTCAGTGCGCATGGACACATGCGCAGCAACCTGTGACTATAGTGCAGCAATGGAGCCAATGGCCAAGGATGGTCACGGGCTCTTTCACACTTGAGGCATTCAAGGTGAAACTGGACAGCCCTGTAACGGGGATGGTGTGACTTGGAGTCCTGCACTGAGCAGGGGTTGGGCCTGATGGCCTTCTTGGCCCCTGCCAACTCTACTATTCTAAGTTTCCCTGGAGTGATGCTACATCTGGAGGATGTGGTGGAGGACACAATGTGGTGGTGAGGATGGCCAAACAGTTGTTGCTGCCGTGCTACAAGAGAGAAGAGAAGAGAAGAGAAGAGAAGAGAAGAGAAGAGAAGAGAAGAGAAGAGAAGAGAAGAGAGAAGAGAAGAGAAGAGAAGAGAAGAGACGAAGCTTTTACCACAGTTGATGGCGAGACTCAACTTCAAGAAAGTTTTGGAGAAGGGCTACATCCATTTGCGGTGGGAGGTGTGATTGTTCCCCCACACACTAATGTCTTCTACTGCAAATGGCATGGGATATTTTGAGAGGTCTCTGTGCATGGCTCCAAGCTAACACCATTTATTTCCAGGGATGGGCAACCTGAGAACAACATCTACAGATGTTGTTGTCTTTTGACCATTGGCAATGACTGGCAGTTGAAATGCCACATGTGGCCCATTCCTGCTGCTGGTTTACATATGCTGGAAGCCCTGTAACACATGTAATATATATCAATATTAGTGCCATAAGCATAAACTCCCAGGCCAGAAAAGGCTTGTGGACCTGGGCCATGTGGAGCAGCCTTGAATTCAGGAAGAAATACCTGGTGTCCTGGGCTAGTCTGTGTGAGAGCAGAATGAACGCTGGAATTCTTGTTGACAAAAGGTCACACATTTTCCCACTTAAAAGAGATTAGGCAAAACCACCCTGCATGGAGGTTGACCCATTGTCCTGAGACACCTGGAAATTATCTCATCTATAGCACCTAGCAAACCCAGACAAAGAACTCCCCTCTTAAGGCTACTCAGAATCCATCAAGTCCCATTCCGACAATTAGCATAAGCTTAGGAAGCTCATCTTTCCCACAAGTCACAAAGTCACATGAGCTGACAAGAAATGGTATAAATAGCAGGATGTTAGGACTCTTTCTTTGTCTGCTCAGCAAGAGATCTGGACACCCAAACTCAAGTGCTGCAGGACAGGTAATGGCTCTCTCTCTCTCTCTCTCTCTCTCTCTCTCTCTCTCTCTCTCTCTC
>JAIXND010000800.1:5008044-5060741 GCA_023646645.1 Varanus salvator macromaculatus | reverse complement strand
CTCTCTCTCTCTCTCTCTCTCTCTCTCTCTCTCTCTCTCTCTCTCTCTCTCTCGTAGGAAGTTCTTTCTCTCTTTAGAAATATGGAGCAAGATTGGGATGCAACAGAAATATTCTGTCTAGATCACATGGGACTGAAGCCTGTCCCTGCTCTATATTTTCCTGATGAATACTCCTTCCCCTTTTTAAGGTCTGTGAGTGTTCAGTGAATGCAACAACAGGGCTTGTTCTCTCTGGCCATGTGCATTAAAACCCCCAGCAAAGGTCCCAAACCTTTTGAGGAAATCTGGAGGGCGAGTGCCTCCTTTTGAGATGTATTGCTCCCCAAGATCACCTGGTGTAACGGCTTGTGTCTCCACCTTTTCTTTCCCCCAGGTGTGACAGGGTCTTTCCATCAATAATGTAACATGACCATCGAGGAGGCTTCTTGCATGAGGGAATGTCCTAAACTCCCTGTCAGAGGCACGGCTCAGAACACTGACTCACGCAGGGACATATGAGCAGTCTGGCGAGCTCTTGCTCTAACACTCTCTGAAACTGATGATGCCTTCTCGCTGTTTCTCTCTGCCCACACCCAGAAACACCCGCAAGAGGCTGATCACCTTAGTGATCAGGCATGGAGGGAACGGTCCTGAAAAACCCTACGCCGGTACGGCATCCAGGAGCTGGCTTTAGATCACCCAGCAAGAGATAAAGCCAGACTCCCAGGTTGAGAAGCGACTGCAACAGCCATTTTAGGAGCTCAGTTAGTAAAGCTAGCGCTGCCAAAATGGCCGTACAGCTCTGCCCCTCGCTGGGATGAGGAGGAGAAACAAAAACACCTCCCATCCAGCCTAGTCTGCGATTTTCTCCATCACTTGGAAAAACCGACTTAGCTGCAATTTCTGTGCAACCGAGAGAGTTCCATCTTCTTCAATTAACATCGCCTTCTTTGAGAAGGGTTTTCACACTCCTCGTGTGCTCAGTAAATGGGTGTTTGGATACTTATGAGCTCTGGCAGGAAGACAAGAGCGGTGAACCAAGAAAAATTAGGCAAGTTGGGGTGTCGGTCCTGCGGACCCCTCTGGTTCACACAGAGCCTGCATCCTAATTGGTGCGAAGGAAGGAACGCACAAAGAGATATTGTTGCATGTATCTCTCCTCCATGATGCACCTCTCATAAATGCTGGGGGATCATTTGGGTTATTTGTGCGATGATGGGTCTTGAATGCATCCTCAGGTTGATGGATATTACTTTTGATGTGCTTCCTTATGTCCCTTTGGTGGCGCAAATGTGCGAAAGGGCACTGAACTTTCAATGACTCCCTTGAATAACTAAAAATGAGGTCTCCTTAGGTTCAAAAGTTCAGCGCGCATCAGGAGAGATCAGCTTCTCCATCCTGAGGCGTGAGGGCGGGGAGGTGGAGGGGGGCCTTTGCCCCAAATAAGGATAATTGGGAAATTCTCGCCTCTCAGTAATTGTGATTGGAGAGACAGTTCTGGAGGAGCCCAATGCCATTGGGCAATTACAGCCTGGAACATTAGCACCACACCAAACTCCCCACACGCCTCATTGGTGGAGGTTGATAAACCTGCCAAGTTGCCATTTTTGTTGCTAAGGATGAAGAAGGACGATGGGAGGAGCCAAAGACAGCAAGCGCCACGGAACCGAACAACAATCCAGGTCAGACATGGTCTCCCGAATTTTCCCCACTGTTCCTCTGTGCTCCCATCAGGTGGTGTGAATTATGGAGCATGAAAGAGGCACCCGCAAAAGCATTCATGGGGGGAAAGAATCAGAATGTGAAAACCCAGTAAGTTATTGTGCATGGAGCAGCACGCCTTCTCGTGTTGCGGGGATCATGTGCCATGAATATCTCTTCCAAACGACGGACTGGGCGGCTGTGCGGAACCCCAAATCCTTGCAGTGCGTGGCTAGAGCAGGTAGGAAGCCGAATCATTCCTCCGTGAATTTGTCTGGCTTTGAGGAAGGAAACCAAATTATTCCAAAGAACGGTAGTTTCCTAAGTAGCCATCTTTCACTCGTCCACCCAACCCCTTGCCCTCTTTCATTCGCATCGCTGCGTTGTGGTCTTATTTGTCCAAAGCCCCAGAGTTTGCTGCTGAAATTCCCCATATCTACATTTCTCCAGTGCAAATTCAAATCAGCTGCTCTCATTTCCAAACTGGAATAGTATGCTAAAAATAGTGTTTTCATTATTATGTCTGTTTTGCACAGAGCAGTGTGTTCTCACAATTTAGGAGCAACGTTCACTTCTTTCATTTTATTAATATCCTTCTCCCAACTTTATATTTTCAAGACATGTACAAAACAAACTAAGCCACCTACTTGATTGTGCATAAACCTGTTACGGGGCTTTCTCTCCTCGAAACAGAACACACATGTGCTGCACACCTTCATAAAAGAGGCACACACAAATCTTCTTGTTTTGCATCTACACAGTGGGGTCCAAATTGCCCTTGTGTGCTGTTTTATTGATGTAATACAACATATTTATACATCATAGAAAACAGTCAATAAATGAAATTCAAAAACTGTCTGGATTCATTACATTTCTATATATTCATTTATTTATTTAAAATATTTCTACCCTGTCCTATACGAAAATCATCCCAGGATGGCTTACAAGAATTATAACAATTAATAAGCAAAGCAATAAATTATAATAAATTATAACGTGCATAATACCAACAAAAACAAAATCAAAATGTGACTTGAGTATTAAAAGCCAATTGAAATTCCTAATCCTTAAAATAGTGGGTAAATAAAAAGGTTTTCACCTGCGCTGAAAGGAGTACAAAGTCGGCGCCAGGCAAACCTCTCTGGGGAGCACGTTCCACAGTCTGGAATATTCTAGCCCACCATTCTGCTAAGGATGGTGGTTAAACGGGCTATTAGTAAAAATCCAATAAAATGCAGCATTAAAAAAGAAGCCAGCAACACCAATTCAGCAACAGACAAGCATGCAAGCCAAAGGCCAGGCCGAATAGAAATGCCTTTGCTAGCAGAAGGACAGCACAGGAGACAAGCTACGCTCCCTCAGCAGGAGTGGGGAGCAGTCACACTGAATGCCTTCTCTTGTGTTCCCACCAAAGGAGCCGCTAATATTGGTGGGGCCTGGGCCATGAATCTTAAAACCGAGGCAGAAACGTAAGGGGGAAAACAATCTTTCGAATAATCTGTGCCGAAATCAAGCATTCGTGGGTCCAGAGCCCTCACGTCAAATATGATGGTGTTTTCTCAACAGGCCTGCCCCGCCGGAAGAAAAAACTCCACGCAGCAGCTGGGATGTAGGAGAACTTTACCACGTTGCCTGAACGATGCCGTAATTTAATTTAATTTTGCGTAGACCCTCGTGGGGCAAGCTGAAGGAAGCAAAATGTGCCAAGCAACATAGTTCATTCATTTGCAGTACAGAGGAAGAAGAGATGCTAGTGGAGGGGGCTGAACGCAACAGCAAACGGCACATGTTCTGATTTGGAAAGCAATCGAAGTAGTTCTAGTTCAATCAGAATTTCATAGCTGCCGAGGGAACCAGGGGATTTGTAAAGGGACAGGACACTAGAAATCCACTTTTTCCTAGATGAGTCCTGGGTAAGACACATGTGTAGCTTTCACCCACATTTGAATTTTTTAAATTCTCAAGTTCTTTCTCTCCCAAATAGTAGCGTTGCGAATTTCAGTAAAATTTACCAGTATTGTTGCTGTTGTTACTATTATGGCTTTACTTTCTTTTTTTCTTTTGCGAAATTCTCACCCACCCGTATGAGCTAACTTCAAGATCGTCCTAGCCAGGAAGTATGGTGATATTCCTGGCCTGCCAGCTGGATAGCTGTGAAAGCTGCCCCGAGGCTTTGTTGCAATGGGGCGGCCTATAAATGTTTTAATAAATAAAAATAAATAAATAAAAGATGCAAAATTGTCCAAAAGGAAGGATCCGCATGGCTGGATACACAGAATTCAGATCCAGACCTTGAACAGCAAAGAATTCAAAGCCCTGGGTACGAAAGGGTGAGTTTGGCTCTCACATTTGTATCATTTAAATCTCAGGTGCCTTTTATGCCGCACATGGGACCCCAAACATCCAATGATAGTTAGCATTTTTTTGAGCTCAAGAAATTGATAGCTGATGCCTTCAGGAAGTTCCTCGTCATCTTTGGCCCATGTCCTGGTGCCCCAAGTCCATATGACACAACAACTGTTCTCTACGCTCCCCAGCATGATGCTTCCTATCAAGGATAGGCTAGACATGCACATGGTGGGCATGTCATGAGCGGAGCCGGCTGGAGCTGGGGGTCAGACTAGATGGCCCGGGAGACCCCGTCTGACTCGCTCTGTTTCTATGTTTCTATGTTTCCTCAGATCTATTTGGGGTGCTGAGGATGTGCTTCCATGCTCCCCAGCCAGTTGCCTTTTGGGTCTGGAGTCCATCTGTAAGTGAGCCCAAAGCAGCGGATTTCCTACATCAACAGTTGACTAGACTAGAGGACTTTTGATCTTCCTTCCAGCTGCATGATTCTATGATTCCATTACCCATTTCCAAAGAGGAGAGAATGCAAAATCCCTATGAGGTGAGATGGAAAGAATTAAGCATGTTTAATTAAGCACAAAGGAAGACTGAGGGGAGATATCCTAACACCCTACAAGTACTTGAAGGGTTGTCCCAAGGAGGAAGGACAGGATCTGCAGGACACAAAATAATAGGCTCAAGTGACAGGAAGCCAGGTTCCAGAACTTCCTGACTGTTAGAGCAATGCAACAATGGAACCCGCAACCTGGGGAGGCGGTGGGCTCTCCCACACTGAAGGCATCCAAGAGGCAGCTGGACAGCCCTCTGGGAGGGATGGTTCAGCTTGGAGTCCTGCACTGAGCAGGGGGTTGGACCTGATGCCCTTCTTGGACCTCTCTAACTACTGGTCTTTGAGCCCATGAAAATGAACATATTCCTTTAAGACAGAATGACTGGCTCTGTCTTAAGAGATATCAGCTGTGAATGGATAGCTCTCTCAGTGGATCCAGGTGAGTTCTCCTTCAAACTCCACCTGCACTTTCTCAGTGGGCACCACACATGGTGCTTTGGGTGTTCCAGCAGGAAACTTATCTCCCTACTGCAATGCCCAGCAGGTTGGGAATTCTACATTTGTTTTGGGAAAGGGACAGGAAAACAAGGTAAGAGGAAACATGGCAGATGGAATTGCTGGGGATAACAGAGGGAGCTCTGGCAGGGTGGATCTTTCCAGACTTTGGGGGATCCATGGGGCAAACACAAATGGGTCCATTTATGGATCAGGGTGACCTCATTTGATACTGGGAATGTCCACTTGGGTGGGGGAGTCCAGCCAGCATTTCAAACCTCTCTGTTCTCTCTCTCTCTCTCTCTCTCTCTTGCTCTCTGGTTTTTTTTTTTGCATTCTCATATCCTTCATCTCCTTTTTCTTCCCAGCCTTGCCTCCCCTCCTCCCCTCCCCTCCTCCCCTCCCCCCACAACTGCTCCCCCTCTCACTCCCCCCCCCAAAGCCCAGGTGGAATGAGCCCTCCCAGGGCTATTCCACTCAGAAGTGCCTGGGCACGTGCATCTTGGCTGCCTCTTCCAATTTCCCCTGATTTATTCTCAGAGAAGAGTATAATCTTGGGGAGTAGCATTCAGCATCTGTGTGTGGAGGTTGGGGGGGGCAGGATGCTGGGGGAGGGGAATGAAGGGAAAGGACTGAGCACGGTGGGAAAGCAGCTCTGAAGCTGCTTTGATTGGCTTCTCTCAGCCACTTTGGGCGGCTGCATTGAAACTTCCAGCAGATGGAACGCGGCCTCAGTTTTTCCACTTGCAGTGAGTGGCAATTGTCCATGTGTCGTGTTTCTTCTTGCCACTAGCAAAAAGGAGGTAGGAAAATGAAGCGCATCCTGGTTTGGGATTCTTTTAATCCTCTTCTTCAAACTTCTGCTCCTGCCCAATTGAAGTTTGTGCATGTGAGAATCATGGCTAAAGACATCTGTGAGTGCAGGGTGGAGAGTCCTGAGGTTGGGCCGAATAGTCCCACTGCTCACCTGGATGTAAATTTAGAGGCTGGGTCAAAACCCTCTTGCATGCATGCCACAGGTGCAAGACCTCCTCTGGGGGACCAAATTTGCCCCCCCCCCCAGCATCGTAACCTTTCTGGGGTTCCTCATATGGCCACATCTCTGATTCTACCCTCTCCCCTCCAAGCAATGGTTGTGTGGTGGTTCCTGATTCTGGGGGAAAAAAACCCCACCCTGGGGGGAAAAAAACCCAAAAGGTTGAAACTCTTCTCTTAAGGCTTTGTGACTGGCAACGTGATGCTTATATTAAAATATTCTGGACAATTTCTCCTTTGCCACTTTTGCCTTTGGAACCATCATATTTTTAATCTGCATTTTCTATTTTTATCTGTTTTATTGTCTGTGATTGCACTGTGAGTCGCCCTGAGAGTCTTAGATGCCAGGAAGCATTTCCTGACTGTTGGGACCCCGAGGGTGTGGAATGGGCTTCCACAGGAGGTGGTTGAGGCCCCATCGGTGCGGGTGTTCAAGGATAGGCTGGACGTGCACATGGTGGGCATGTCATGAGCAGAGCCGCCTCGAGCTGGGGGTCAAAATAGATGGCTCTGGAGATCCCTTCTGACTCGCTCTGTTTCTTCTGGCTATGGGGCAGCATACAAATGCAATTATGGAATGCGCTCCCTGGAGAGGTTCGCCTGGCGCCGTCATATGCTTTTCGGCGCCAGGCGAAGACCTTTTTATTTCAGTCTTATTTTAATTGTTAACGTTGAGTCTATTTGTGTCTATGTGATTTAGTATTGTTGTTGTTTATAGTTATTGGGGTTTATTTATTTGGTAAGGGGTGTTTATTTGGTGATTTTGTTGCTGAGATGCACTGGGGGGGCAGGGGTGGGATGTATTTTAACTTTTGTACTGCTTTGTATGCTTTTAATTACCGTATTTTTCGCTCTATAAGACGCACCTGACCATAAGACGCACCTAGTTTTTAGAGGAGGAAAACAAGAAAAAAAAAATTCTGACTCCAATGGGCACATAATCACAGGCACATTCCCCATCCCTTCCCCATGGGCTGCACATCTGACAGACTTACTGCACACACATATTCGCTCTATAAGACGCACAGACATTTCCCCTTACTTTTGAGGGGGAAAAAAGTGAGTCTTATAGAGCAAAAAATACGGTATGTTGTAAGCCGCCCCGAGGCTTGGTTGCGATGGGGCAGCCTATAAATTTTTAAATAAAATAAATAAATAAAATAATTTATTATTATTTATTTATTGCATGTGGAAGAATGCATCCTTTCAAAACTTGTGCCCAAAGATTTAACCAAAGGGAGGAAAAACTATTGATGCCTTCATTTGGAAAAATAGCCTTAAACTACAGACAATTTTTATGCAGCAAGGAAAAAAATGCCCCACAATCTGATTTGGAGATGGGTTGGAATGAACCTGAAAATACAATTTGGAGAACTTTCATGGGCTTGATTTGTACATGCCTGTTCTTAAAGGCATAGCGGTGGGTAGCTATCGGTGGAGAAGTGAATCCCACCATTCGTGAAGCAAGATTTCCTTTTTGCCTGTCTTGAATCTCCCACTATTCAGCTTCATTGGATGACCCAGCTCGGTTTCAGTATCATGAGAGATTTTTCTCCCATACTTTCACTATATCTTGAATAATTTTATACACCTCCATCATGTCTCCTCTAGCCATTTTTTTCAAGCCAAAAAGCCCAAATGTTACACTCTATCCCTAGGCTTGTTATTAACCCTTGATAATTTCGTTGTCTCTTTCTGTACTTTTTCCAACTCTACGATAATTTTTGAAGTCCAGTGACCAGAACTGCACACAGTCTTAGTGTATTCACACCATAGATTTGTATAATGCATAATCATATTGGCTGATGTATAATCTTTTTCTTTCCTGCAGACCCCAGCATGAAATCTGTCAATTTCTGTATTGCAACATCAAATCTCTTATCAGGCCTGGCCAGCTCAGATAAGAAGATATGATTTCCCCCATCAAGCTTCCCTTTATAATAAGCTCTTGGTAAATGCATAGTTCTATTTGATTCGCTTTTTTCTTACGGTGTGTCATCAATGCATATAAATTTTCCTGCATGTTGGCAGAATGCCACACAAAAAGAAACTCAATACCTTTCTACTGAGATTCCTTCCCATGTTTGATTTGTCTCGAAAACATGTCAATCATTATTTGCATATTAAATAATCTGAAAAAAAGAAAAGAACAGAAATTACATATTATGGAAAGAACTCAAATGTTATGGCAAACTGTGCATGCATGTCTATGTAAAATCTGGAAGGGAAAAAAATGGAACCCTGGAGAAATTGCAACAAATTGGTTTTGCTTTGCGAATAACTCCAGGTAATTCAGAACAAACTTAGGGGAGAAATTGAGGTCAATTTTGAGATGCATCTCTAATATGAGTATGGAGATCAAGAACAGTGCTTATCTTCTTGAGAATGAGGGAATCTGCTTAGCTCCCCCCACTCGGCAGTAGCCCTATACAAGTCTCTGCATACCTTGTAGAATTCACACTGAATCAACCAACTTTAACAAAATACTCCACATGAAAAGATCAAGCGATTCTCTGCCACAGTGCTCAGAGAAACCTAGGACTTCTTCCTGGCTAATCGACTTGCAGAAACTGATGGAAAGCTGAGTAATTCAGAAAAGGGTGTCCATATTATGGAGATCATTTGGCAGCCCTCCCCTTCGCAAGGGGCTTAAAATAAGCTCCTCCACTTCAGATCTGTATTTGCAGCTCGCTCTGCTGTCTCTCCAAATTGTATGTTCCTTCACCATTGATCTGGCCATTGCCTCTGTATGGCGCATGGCGCGCTCGCTGCACTGATGGGACACCCTCGCTGCTCCTTGTCCCTGCAGCTGCATTTCTCGTCAGTACTATTATCTCAGGCATTTGGAGAGCACGATTCCAGCCTCACCTCGCCGACCTTGAAGATCCAGGTTCGCCTGCTGCTTTTGTCAATACTAGGCTGATTATTTCTCTGCCTCTCCCCTACTGTGGTGTCTTTTTGTACCCGTTTCTGGTGAGTCCTGGGCAGCCTCCGCCTCTGCAGCTAGCTCTCTGCCTCCTTTGTTTCCTTTTGGCCTTGTTTCAACAGAAGAGGAGGAGGAGGCATTGTCTTCTAAAAATGGCAACATTCTGGCAGGAGTTGGGGAAGTGCTCATTTCACTGGGTAGTATCCATGGTTAGTCCTGTGTTGAGCAGACCCATTGAAAGGAATATGGCATGAACTAGTCACAGCTGCCTGGAACTGCTTTTATTTCAATGGGTCTGCTCTTTTGGGTAAGATCCACTGCATATTAAGGGGATTCCTCCTAGCAAATGGCGACATGAAAGAGGATCTAAAGAGGAATAATTTTCTATCACATCTACAGCTCAGTGGGAAGGAATAATTAGGGTTAAATATAGTCTAGGGTGGCTAGTTAGAGAGGGATAAATGAAGAGCTCTCTGCATTCATGAAACAAAATAAGGCACGCTGGTCCAAGAGGGAAAAAATCCCAAATCTATGGATGAACAATCCCTCTATTATGCTCAGAATTATGGGCGCTTTTGAGATCTCCAGTTCTACTCATCAGGCAAGATGTTCTAAAACATCTAGAGGAGGAGGTGGGTGGAGAGAAGTTGGGGGAAAGTCTGCCTTGATGGCCAGGGTCATGGTCAGAGTCTTAAGATGGAACAGCTGGGGATTCCAGACATAAACGGACTAGAACGCTGGTTCTAGATCTCAGGTTACACAGAAGTATCAAGGCAAACACTTAATGGGAGTTTCAGTAAATCTTCAGATTTGACCCACGGGGATACGAATGAGTACAGTGCTGGGAAGCCAAGCCATACTACCTCAACCATGCACCATCTGATCTGTTGTTGCTTTGTGTTGTCAAGCTGCCTCCAACTTACGGTGACCCTTTATGGAAGTCACCAGAATGTCTTGCCATTCTCAACCCTGCTGAGCTTTTGCAAGCTCAACTTTCGGCTTCCTTTATGGAATCGATCCATCTCATTGGGTTTTCCCCATCTTCTGCGGCATTTGACTTTCCCTAACATGATTGTCAGCTCCAGTGAGTCTGGCCCTCCCTGTCTATGCCTCTTTTGCATCATTGCTTCCACCAGCAAAGCTTGGTGCATGGGACGATTCATTCAAGCAGAGGTGAGCAACCTATGGCCAATGGCCCACATGCTCCATCCTTCATGCTCAGCCATATCACTCCTTGCCTCCTGAATTTCTTTCTAAATATGTCTTCCAAAATGGCACCATGTTGTTGTTGTTAGTCGCAAAGTCGTGTCCAACCCATCGCGACCCCATGGACAACATTCCTCCAGGCCTTCCTGTCCTCCACCATCTCCTGGAGTCCACTTAAGCTCACACCAGCTGCCTCAGTGACTCCATCCAGCCACCTCATCCTCTGTTGTGCCCTTCTTCTTTTGGCATCTATTGTTCCCAGCATTATTTATTATTTATTAGAAAAATTTCTATGCCGCCCCTTGCCAGCTAGCCTCGGAGCGGCTTACAGCAGGTCCAAATAATACAAAAATACAACATAAAATTAAAACACAAAGCAACCTACCAAAATCCCATTAAAAAACTAAAATTGGCCCATCTCATAGTCCCAATTAAAACTAACAAAACGAAGATTCAAAACTAATAAATAATAAAATTAATAAATTAATAATTAAATTAACAATTAATAATTAAATTAACAATTAAAATATTTCTTAAATAAAAAGGTCTTCGCCTGGCGCCGAAAAGCAAATAATGACGGCGCCAGGCGAGCCTCTCTGGGGAGCAGATTCCATAAGTGGGGTGCCACCACAGAGAAAGCCCTCCTCCGGGTTCTCACTCTCTTCGCCTCCTTCACAGAGGGCTACCGGAGGAGAGCATCTGCTGCAGATCATAAGGGGCGGGAGGGCATATACGGTCGCAGACGCTCCTTTAGGTAACCAGGACCTAAGCTGTTAAGGGCTTTATAGATAAGAACCAACACCTTGAATTGGGCCCGGACTTCAATGGGAAGCCAATGTAGCTGACGGAGAACTGGGGTGATATGAGAACCACGCCCAGTCCCCGTCAGCACCCTGGCAGCTCTATTCTGCACCAATTGAAGTATCCAGACCGTCTTCAAGGGTAGCCCCACGTAGAGCATGTTACAGAAGTCTAACCGGGAAGTCACCAACGCGTGTGTCACCGTTGTTAGGCAGTCGAACTCCAGGAAGGGACGCAGCTGATGAATCAGCCGAAGCTGATGGAAAGCGCTCCTCGCCACTGCTGACACTTGGGCTACCAAGGTCAGCTCCGGGTCGAGGAGCACTCCCAAGCTGCGGACCCTGTCTTTCAGAGGGAGTGCTACCCCATTCAAGACAAGGGTCAGGTCCCCCACTCCGTAGCCCGAACCACCCACTAACAGGACCTCCGTCTTGTCAGGATTGAGCCTCAGTTTATTGGCCCTCATCCAGCCCATTACCTCGGCCAGGCACCGGTTCAGTACAGCCACCGCCTCACCTGGATCAGTGGAAAACGAGAGATAGAGCTGGGTATCATCAGCATACTGATGATTCCGCAGCCCACACCTCCTGATGACCCCTCCCAGCGGTTTCATGTAGATGTTAAATAACAAGGGGGACAAAATGGAACCCTGCGGAACCCCATGGCATAGCTGCCATGGCGCAGAGCCATAGTCCCCCAAGACCACCTTCTGGAATTGACCTGTGAGGTAGGAGCGGAACCACTGTAAAACAGTGCCTCCAACCTCCAACCCCCAACCCCGTCAGTCTATCCAGAAGGATACCATGGTCGATGGTATCGAAAGCCGCCGAGAGGTCCAGGAGAACCAACAGGGACGCACTCCCCCTGTCTCTCTCCCTGCACAGGTCATCATACAGGGCGACCATTAGACTCTTCTCTAGGGAGTCCTTCCTTCTCATTAGGTGGCCAAAGTATTTGAGTTTCATCTTCATTATCTGGCCTTCTAAAGAGCAGTCAGGGTTGATCTCCTCTAGGACTGACCGGTTTGATCACCTTGCAGTCCAAGGGACTCGCAGGAGTCTCCTCCAGCACCACAACTCAAAGGCCTCAATCCTTTTGCGCTCGGCCTTCCTTATGGTCCAGCTTTCACAGCCATACATTGCAACTGGGAAAACCATAGCCTTGACTATACGCACTTTTGTTGGCAAGGCAATGTCTCTGCTTTTTAGTATGCTGTCTAGATTTGCCATAGCTTTCCTCCCCAGAAGCAAGCGTCTTTTAATTTCTTGGCTGCAGTCCCCATCTGCGGTGATCTTGGAGCCTAGGAAAATAAAATCTGTCACTACCTCCATTTCTTCCCCATCTATTTGCCACGAAGTGAGAGGGCCGGGTGCCATGATCTTAGTTTTCTTAATGTTGAGTTTCAAGCCAACTTTTGCACTCTCCTCCTTTATCCGCATCAAGAGACTCTTTAGTTCCTCTTCACTTTCTGCCATGAGAGTGGTATCATCTGCATATCTGAGGTTGTTGATATTTCTCCCAGCAATCTTGATTCCAACTGGTGATTCATCTAGCCCTGCCTTTCTCATGATGTGCTCTGCATATAAGTTAAATAGGCAGGGCGACAGTATAAAGCCTTGCCGAACTCCTTTCTCAATTTTGAACCAATCCGTGGTTCCGTGTCCAGTTCTCACTGTTGCTTCTTGACCTGCATATAGGTTTCTCAAGAGACAAATAAGATGGTCTGATACTCCCATCTCTTTAAGAACTTGCCACAATTTGTTGTGATCCACACAATCAAAGGCTTTAGCATAGTCAATGAAGCAGAAGCAGATGTTTTTCTGGAACTCCCTAGCTTTCTCCATGATCCAATGTATGTTGGCAATTTGATCTCTAGTTCCTCTCCCTCTTCGAAATCCTGCCTGTACGTCTGGTAGTTCTCGGTCCACATACTGCTGGAGCCTAGCTTGTAGGATTTTGAGCATCACTTTGCTAGCATGTGAAATGAGTGCAATGGTGCAGTAGTTTGAACATTCTTTAGCATTGCCCTTCTTTGGGATGGGAATGTAAACTGACCTTTTCCAATCTTGTGGCCACTGTTGAGTTTTCCAAGTTTGCTGGCATATTGAGTGTAGCACTTCTACTGCATCATCTTTTAAGATTTTGAATAGCTCAGCTGGAATGCTGTCATCTCCACTCGCTTTGCTGTTTCTCAGACTTCCTAAGGCCCATTTGACTTCACAATTCCAGGATGTCTGGCTCGAGGTCAGTGACCACCCCATCGTGCTTATCAGGGATGTTAAGCTCTTTCTTGTATAGTTCTTCTGTGTAATCTTGCCACCTCTTAATCTCTTCTGCCTCTGTTAGGTCCCTGCCATTGTGGTTCTTTATTATGCCCATCTTTGCATGAAATGTTCCCTTCATATCTCCAATTTTCTTGAAGAGATCTCTGGTCCTCCCTATTCTATTGTTTTCTTCTATTTCTTTGCACTGTTCATTTAAGAAGGCATTCTTATCTCTTCTAGCTGTTCTCTGGAATTCTGCATTCAATTGTTTGTATCTTTCTCTTTCTCCCTTGCCTTTCGCTTCCCTTCTTTCCTCAGCTATTTGTAAAGCTTCCTCAGACAGCCATTTTGCTTTCTTGCATTTCTTTTTCTTTGGCATGGTTTTAGTTGCTGCCTCTTGTACAATGTTGCGAACCTCCGTCCATAGTTCTTCAGGCATTCTGTCTATCAGATCTAATTCCTTAAATCTATTTGTCACCTCTACTTTATATTCATCAGGGATATGATTTAGGTCATACCTGAGTGGCCTAGTGCTTTTCCCTACTTGTATCAGAAATTTAAGAAAAGAGGAAAAAATAGAGAATGCGGCTGTGAAGGAAAAAATTCTAAAACCATTGATTATTAAAATAATGGTCGAATAACTCTTAAACTGGTTATTTGTATTTTATACATAAGAAATTATTAATATTTTCAGTGCTCAAATGACTGTTTAATGACTGTTCTAGACAGTTCTAGAGCATCAAATACCAACCTCATTCTGCGCAAACAAACTCCCACCTAGGAACTCCTTAACTGCAAATCCCAGCTGCTTCCCCCCCTCCCCCTTGCTGGGACCTCCAGCCAATCAGAATTGAACTTACCTGATCTTGGCCCATCCAACAATATTCAAAGGAAGAGCCTGCCGTCCTTCCTTCCTTCCTTCCTTCCTTCCTTCCTTCCTTCCTTCCTTCCTTCAGAGCATCATTCAGCAACTGCTACACACTCGTTGAAAAGTTACAAAGAAGCCCTCAAGCCCGCTCAGATACACTCACAGGGTCCATACAAAACCAACAGTACACACAACAGCAACAGTTGTATACAGGATATTTCTTCACAGCTACACCAGTGGCTGTCTTATATCAAGGTAGACTGATGATCCATCTAACTCAGAATTGATTACACTAACTAGAAGCGTCTCATGAGGATGTTGGGCAGACTTCTGTACTAGTCCTACCTGGAGATGGCAGGATTAAAGCTGAGACTGTCTGTGTGCGAATCTTGATCTCTTAACACAAAGCTATGCTCCCTCCCGTGACTTTTTCAGACATAATGCCAGACATTCGTAAGATGGGGAGCTGGGCTAACAGGTGCAGACACAAAACAACTTCCCAGATTACACTATTGCACAGTGGTCAGGTACATACTGTAATATGCAGAAGATCTGGACTCAAATCCCAGTTGTCTCTGGTTCTGAAGATCCGGTGGCAGATGGAAAAGTCCTCCATCTGCCTGAAATCCTGAAGTGCTTCTACCAGTCAGAATATGCGACAAGGGACTGTTCTATGTGGAGGTGAAATAGAGAGTTTGCCTTGAGCTTTTCTGCTGTTGAACAGCAATGGCTTCCAGGATTCTCATAAATAAATCCACAAGTATTGTAGTGAAAATGATATTCACTTTCACTTCATTGCAAAAAATCATAATTTCCAAAGCAATTAAACATGGGAAACAGTTATAACTCTGAACGTATTCAATCAGAGGTCTGCATTGTGGTTGTATCCATGTAAGGAGATATGTTTTAAGATATGGGAAGCAATTGCTACTAAATAATGCTACTTTATTTATTATTTAGGTTTTTATATCCCTTTCATTAGCTCAGGTCTCTCATAATGGCTATACAATAAACCCTAGTATGATAGTATAATAACCATCAATCAATTTAAAGCAGTCATAACAATATAAGCCATAACACCAATCATGAAAGCGTGTACATGACCAATGAAATACAATCAATATAATGATCAAAAATAAAACAATACCAATAATAAATAGCAATAATAAATAGCAGAAAACTAGCAATAGTTTTCAGGGATGTTGTAAGCTGCCTCGAGGCTTGTGGCAAGGGGCGGCATATAAATTTGTTAATAAATAAATAAATCCACTTGTGCCAGTATCAGTATGATAAAGCCAATATAAAACCAAATGTTCACCAACAATTAAAATGGTGAGAGAATAGAAACATTTTCAGGTGACTCTGAAATGTATATAGAGTTGGTTCAAGCTGTATATCCCTGGCAAGCAGGCTCAACAAGCGGGGTGCCACAACCAAGAAGGCCCTTCCCCTTGCGACCATCTTCTTTGCTTCTTTCAAAGGTGACTCTTGGAGAAGGACCTCTATATATGATTTTAGGGTGTAGGTAGATGGGTTTTTTAAAGCTATCCAGGCCCTATACTTCCAACCATAGACCTGCTGTCCTAACCCACCTTTGCAGTGGTGAAAAATGGGGTACTCCCAACAAAACTGGAATGATTGGACAGTCTGGAAGATAAACAGTTTCTCCAACAGATGCTGCCTGTCTCATCCATGTATTTTTTGAGATAGAAAATGGTTTTTGCCACCACATAGTGTCCCAGCTGATGTGCATAAGACTGGCAGTTTTGAAGGCTTGACAACTTAAGTAAACAAAATCCAGATGGTCCAAACTTTTGTATCTTATGACAGAAAAGCTGCATATTTCAACACATCCTTGTGTTTTTCCCCAGCGTCCAAAGATCCAGGGAATATTGAATCTCTCTCCATTGCCTGCAGGTGGCAGCAGAACCTCACAGCTGGGCGTCCTGGGGCTTCCAAAGAATTGCGTAGAAGGGGAAGCAAGGGATCAAGGAAGAAACTGAAAATAGGGGTATTTGCGGAGCTGGGCAGGGACTGGAGGTGTTGTGCCACCGGTCCATGGCACCACAAATGGCAAATTCGTATATACCTGCCTGCAAGGGCCTACCTTGATGGCATCCCTACAGCATGGGGGTATGAACATCAGCTCCTCTCTATTCAGCACCTGCCAGGCAACATCAGGAGCATTCTGGGCACCACACTGAAGGGGGACATGGCAGACCTCCTGGGACATGTCAAAAGAAGGGCTTTGGGGATAGTGAGAAGCCTGCGAACCAAATCCTGCAAGGCATAGATGAAAGAATAGGGGATTTTTATCCTGGAGCAGAGACGATTAGGAAGGCACCTGAAGGTATCCAGAAGAGGGAGCGGGGTTGTCTTCTGCTGCTCAAGAGAGCAGGTTTGAATAATGATGGGTGGAAATCGGCGGGAGGCAGGTGCTGGCTCATTGTTTAGAGAGATGTCCGAACTCAGCAATCAGTTTGACTGGTATCGGAGGGGATGAATTTTCTTTTGCCAGCAGGATTGGAGCAGAAAATGAATGGCCTTCTACCAGGGAAGCTGTCCTTGCAGGTGAGCAGAGGGGTGGACTAGATAGCCTCCAAGGTCCCATGCACCTCTAGGAGTCTCAGATTCCCACATGTACAAACACAACCATAGAGAAGGTAAATGTCAGAGACCTGGCATCAAGCTCAAAGTTCTGTATTGCGTCGTTTTGCAGCAAAACTCAAGCACCGGGGTTTCCAAAGGCGCAATGGCCTCTTGGGATCAAGCATTTCTTGCTTCTCTCTCCCAGCCAAAGTAGAAGAGAAGTTGCGATGGTGGCTTGTATTCTGGTAAGGATTGTGCAAAGCAGCCCATTTATGTCAGCAGATAATCAGCTTGATGCCTCGGATATCCCCAGAAACTCTGAAGGTAGAGCAGGGTGCGTGTGAGGACCCCACAGATTCACTCTCAATGGGGAGAGATTGTGGGGTTGTATTGGTTGGTTCTCTGTAGCACTGCACTTGCCAACCATATGCCCCGATCCTCAGCCCCACATTTAGCCAGAGAGAAAATGGACCATCCCATATATATATAAAGACCATTTTAATGGTGTGGGTTGTTTTTACAGAGAAACTACTTTGATATGTTTGTATGGAGATTTTCGACATCCAGGGGTACACAGCCAAGTTCTATTACATAATTAAACAAATTATCTCCTCTAATGAAGATATTTTGCAAGTCCCATAAGAAATGAAAGACTAACAATTTTCATTCAGTCACATTTTTATTACCCTCTTATTACCTGGTAATGCATTTAAAAACAAAATAGCCCATCTCCACCTTTATTTTCCCTCTACGCATAGAATTTACATTCTATAGATTCTATACATAGTATCTATACATAGATACATAAGTATTTAAGTGTTGTTTCATCCAGATCTCATTTGCAGGTCTCTGCATTGGTCTCCAGTATTTAGCAGAGAGGAGTTGGTGGTTGTGGCAGTTGGCATATAAATGAGGTGTGTGTGTTGGTTTTTTTGTGCCATCAAGTTGTCTCTGACTTACGGCAACTTCATGAGTGGGAGCCCAGCAAAATGTCTTAGCCCTGACAGCCCTGCTCAGACCTTCAAGGCCGTGAATTCCTTGATGGAATCATTCCGTCTCCTAGGAGGTCTTCCCTTCTCTGATGGAATTGATTCATCTTCTCTTCCCATTCATCTTATAGTTCATCACTACAAATATTAAAAACTGCACCCTCCTTTTGATTTGTAATAAGCATCGATACAAACATAAATGACTCACCTCAAGAGGTTTGTCTGGCGCCGACGTTATATGCTTTTCAGCACCGGGTCAAGACCTTTTTATTTACCCAGTATTTTAAAGCTTAAATATTTTAAACTATGTTTTTATCTTGTCATGGATTATTTGGATGTATTATGATGTATTTATTATGATGCATTTATTGGTGATTTGTTGTAAGCCGTCCAGAGACTTGCAGTAATTGGATGGGTTAAAGGTAAAGGTAAAGGTTTCCCCTTGATGTTACGTCCAGTCACGCCTGACTCTAGGGGGTGGTGCTCATCCCCGTTTCCTGGCCGAGGGAGCCAGTGTTTGTCCACAGACAGTCTCCATGGTCGTGTGGCCGGCATGACTGAACACTGAAGTGCACAGAACGCTGTTACCTGCCCACCGAAGTGGCACCTTTTTATCTCCTTGCATTTGCATGCTTTCGAACTGCAAGGTTGGCAGGAGCTGGGACGGCGCACGGGAGCTCACCCTGTGTGCAGATTCGAACTGGCGACCTTTCGATCAACCAGCCCAGCAGCACAGCGGTTTAACCCCTGCGCCACCTGCGGTCCCTAATTGGATGGGTTAGCGATGCCCTAATAAGAGTGATCCACCCTAGATGTCAAGCTATAGTGAATATGTACCTGTGGAATGGGGCAGATCCTGCTCCCCATTTGGCATTCCTCTGGTGCCTCAACAGGACCGTGTGCTCTTCCAAGCTAGTACAAAGCCAGGCCTGGCAGCCCACTGCCACCCACAATCAGAACTACCTAAAGGAGCGTCTGCGGCCATATATGCCCTCCCGCCCCTTACGATCAGCGGCAGAGGCTCTCCTCCGGGAACCCTCCGTGAAGGATATTAGGAGGGCGAGTACCCGGAGGAGGGCCTTCTCGGCGGTGGCGCCCCATCTGTGGAATGCGCTCCCCAGAGAGGCTCGCCTGGCGCCGTCGTTATTTGCTTTTCGGCGCCAGGCGAAGACCTTTTTATTTAGACAGTATTTTAAATGTTAATATTTTTTTAATTTAAGATTATTATTTAATGGTTTATTTATTTATGTTGTATGTTTTTAAATTTAACCTGGAGATGGGCCAGTTTTTAATATTGTATGTTTTTAGTGGTTGTGAGCCGCCCCGAGGCTGCTGCAAGGGGCGGCATATAAATATTTAAATAAATAAATAAATAAATAAATGTTTCCTCTGACTTGAAAAGATCGGATGGACCTTTGCAAAATGCAGCATGGATGGAACATGGAAGGCCACTCAGAGGGCCCTGCCAGAACGTCCTTTGTGGCCATCTCACAAGTGCTCAAGTCTTTTTGTCTACCTGCTGGAGAGGATGCTGGAGGCAGGAGTTCCTCTGGCTTTCCTCACTGGCGGTTCTATGACACTTTGACTGGGGCCCTTGGCTGGGATTATTTATTATTTATTTATTAGAAAAATGTCTATGCCGCCCCTTGCCAACTAGCCTCGGGGCGGCTCACAACAAGTATAATATAAACAAATATAATATAAAACAAAAACATAAACCAACTCACACTAACCAACAAGTTATAAAGACTAAAATTGGCCCATCTCATAGTCCCCAATTAAAACTATAAATAAACCTATAAAAAGCTAAAATTTACAATTAAACTCTTAAATTAATAAATTAATTAATAAATTAATTAACAATTAAAATATTTCTTAAATAAAAAGGTCTTCGCCTGGCGCCGAAAAGCAAATAATGACGGTGCCAGGCGAGCCTCTCTGGGGAGCAGATTCCATAAGTGGGGTGCCACCGCAGAGAAAGCCCTCCTCCGGGTGCTCACCCTCTTCACTTCCTTCACAGAGGGTTCCCGGAGGAGAGCATCTGCCGCCGATCGTAAGGGGCGGGAGGGCATATATGGATGAGCCACAAGAAAAGAGAAACAGATCCATGCATAATCAGCCCTGTGCAGGACCAACTTGGGGACAATGCTGGGCAGCTGCCAGGACCCACATGCCTGCAGGGGGCCCAGTGCCTCAGCAGCCTCCCAGCCCTCTGATCTTGCTGCTTGCTCTCCCTGCAATCTCCAAAGGCATGTGGTGCCAAGCGGGAGGAAATGGAGAGGTCTTGCTCCTCCTGCAGATGGTGGCTATGCCAACTGGGCACACAGATGGGCACATGGGTGGTAACAGTGGCTTCACCAACAGAGCATCTTGATCAAACGGAGGGCTGGCCCTGGTCGTGCAGTGACTGCCGGGCTATCGAAGGCGTTGTGAAACGAGCTTCTGAGGACAGGGACCCAGGCAGAAATGGCTTTACGAATCTTCAGGTATCACAGGATTGGGCTGCATGTGTCTTGTTGACTTTGCTGCATCTGGATGGCATTTCTGCCTCCACCTGTAGACAGGTGCTGACAGGTTTCTGCCTCCACCTGTAGACAGAAATGGCATTTCTGCCTGTAGACAGGCAGATAAATGAGAGAGGAGTTTTTAGGGTTATAAGTACAACAAAAGTAAAAGTGGTTCCAGGATATAATGAGGAGAGGAGCGGAGTGGAGAGAAGAGGAGCTCATTGGTGGAGCATGGGCATTGCATGCAGAGGGTGTAGGGAAAGCTCCTACTTGAAAATTTGGGGGCTACTGGTGCCAGGTGGAGAACTCAGCCTGCAGCCAGGATCTGGAGAGTGGAACAATTCCTCCAATAGCCTGATGCACTTGGAAAGTACTTGTGAATGTGGCATCAGTTCTGTAAGAGCTTGCGGGACTCGGACCAGTCCGAGACAGCCAAGCTGGGGGCTCCAGAAGACTTGATGGGGGCTTTCCAGTGCTGCCCAGTTTGTCACAGCCAACTGTGGCTGCAGAAGATGTGGACCTTCTGTTTCCACATCTTCACTTGTGTCTTGAGTCTCACCTGTTCCGGACTTTGCTGTTGTGCTCACTTCAGATTGCCCGTATCTTGAATAGCTGCGATTTCCTGGCGTATTAGACCTTGAGTGAACATTGGTTCATTGGTAGGTACCCATATTGTGTGAGTGGAGTGGGGATTGGGATGAGGGTTGAGATGTGTGCTTGCCTGTGTCTGTGTGTGTGTGAGAGAAAATATAAGGACTCGGAGAAGGATGAGCTCTGCGTATACCCAGTAACAGCCCCCGCTGGGAAGCGCTGGCTGCCAAGTTTCCTTGAGGCGGCTTTGCCCTGGTTCTCCATGGAGCAATAATAGCCATTAAAGATCTTGTTGCTATGGGGCTGAAATGTCCAGAGGCGATATCTGTTATCTGTAAATGGGCTGCCAGCAGGGAGTTAACGAAGCAACTCGGGATGGCTGGGCCTCCACAGCTGTTTCCAGGCATGCCTTGAAATAGATGCAAGGCCTCCTGGGGCTTGGGGGTGATGCTGAGGAGGGTATTTGCTCACCACACGGACTCTTTCCTCTTCTCTCTCTCTCACTCCAGCTCCTTAGATGGGCCCCAAAGGCCACTCAGGCAGGGGATTTTGAAGGCACCCCGAATTTACATGCAAATAGAGAGCTTTGGAGTGAGCAAGGGGAATTGGTGTGTGGTTTTAACAAGAGTTGGATCTGCAGACTGGAGAAAGAGGACCTTTGCTGGGAGGTTTGGTGGTGCATGTTGTTAAGTCCTCATGGCCCTCTGCTGGGACGCCTGCCATGGGTGGCCCAGCTCTGCACAGATTATGCTGATGGGCATTGGTGTCCATGAGAGCAGAGCATTCCAGAGCTCTCTGCTTTTGCAAGTGCTTCTGCTCCCTCATCACCTGGTCGTGTTTTCCCTCCAGGCCAAAACTTTCTTCTGGTCTGGCTGAGCTCAGCAGCAGGATGAATTCTAGCCCGAACTCAATGTCAAGTTATTCATGATTTTAAAAAACCAAACAGGCTTAAATTGGCCACTTCTGATTTGAAGGAAAAGCAACAGCAGCTCATTCTCCGGATTATGTCCCTGGTTCAGTTTGCGTCCTGTGCCATTTCTTGCCAACAATCCCACGCACACTATTTCTCCTGAGATGCTCCTAGTAGTAAGACAGTGATTCTTTCTAAGTATCATTGGCAGGTTTCACAGAACAGGGCTACACGGCGTTTGAGTATGGCTTGAGTGGAGTTTGCCATTGAATCATGGGCTGTTGTTGCCCATGAGTTGTCATGTTGTTTGAATCTAGCTGTGCTAAGAAACTGGTGGAAAGCCCACAGTTCACATCCCAACAATAAACTATGTGTTATCAAATCATTTGCTAGTTGCCAAGTCGCCTCTGACCCATCATGACCCCATGGACAACACTCCCCCAGACCCTCCTGTCTTCCACCATCCCCAGAGTCCAGCTAAGCTCACGCCGACTGCTTCATTGACCCCATCCAGCCACCTCCTCCTCTGCCGTCCCCTTCTCCTTTTGCAGTCAATTGTTCCCAGCATTAGGCTCTTCTCCAGGAAGTTCTCAAATCATAACTTGCCATAATTTGTGAATCTTCCATGGGCTTGTTCATTTCTCGGGGAGTGGAGGTTGAGGACATGAGAGCCAATTCTTCTGCAGGCTTTAAATGCTTCTGCTTATGGGAAGAACAGGGTTGCCAACATTTCAACTAGCCCCTGTAGCTGTGTCTTTTGAAGAAGATTGTTCCTTGGTAATGCACTCACTGACATGCCATGCCCTTCCACTTTTCTTAACATGGGTACGTTGTCTTACTGACAGCTATAACTCCTCTAAAATATGTTTCTGCCAGGGCCAAAAATGTGAAGGAACTGTTTGTGTTGGGTAGCGCCTCTGTTTTGTACCAAAGTCGTCTTAGCAGAGGATTCGTGTTTTGCACACCTCCTACCCAAGCCATTTTTGCTGGAGCCTTGGTCAGTTTCTCCAACTGCAGGAAGGACCACAACTCAATGGGGCAGCACACACCTTGCTGCAGAACTTCCCAGATCAATCTAGGTATGGCTGAGAAGGAACCCTTCTTAGGTTGTAAGCCATCCAGAGATGCAAGTAATGGATGGCATGCAAATTTTATAAATAAATAAATCCCTGCCTTGAAATCAGGACAGCCCCACCAGTCAGTGTTGTTAATACGAGGTCTGATGAAACTATCGACATGTCAGTTTCCAGATGCTCCCACAGTCCAGTTATTGCTTGTCTTGATTTATAGCTGATGTTCATCTGCGTGCCCTGGAAGATTTCTCCTGCCAGGTACCATAGAGCAAAGAGTTGTTAGCACTGCAACTGTAGGGTCCAATTTAAAAGCTGAGATCCTTTCTAGGTTTAGGAAGTTATTTATATATGTATGTATTTATTTATTTAAACACTTATATGCCGCCCCATCACAACAAAGCCTTAGGGCGGCTCACATGGAGCCTCGGGGCGGCTCAAGTTAGCCGCATGGAGCACATTATGGCACTTTGGAAGCTTCCTGGGGGAATATTTCCCACATCCCCACACTGTCATAGTTAATAGCTTCCTGGGCAGTTGTCCACTTTGGCACCCACCAACAAATGTAGCTATTTGACTGGCTTTTCTGCTTGCATGTCACTGCCAGTTTTAAAAAGTGCCTAAACTATATGGAGGAAAGAGAAGAACATGGTATAAAAGAAATAGTATGGTTTTAGAGTGGAACAAAGTAGAGAATTGGACATTTCTATCAGCCTGAAACCAGTTTCTGTTTCATTATTAGTTTAATATATACCTTCTTTCCTCAAGGATCTCAATGTGGTCCCATGCATGTTATCAGCACAACAACCCTGTGAGGTAGATGGAATCAGAAGAGTGTAGCTGTCCCAGTGAACATTGGGGCCAAGCGGGGATTTGAACCTGGAATTGCCATAGTCTAACATTGTTAACATGTAGCTTGTCTTGGCACACCTGGCAGAAGTGAGTCGTCGTTATAGGTTTGCCCAAAAAGTAGGTAGGATGGTAAAGCTCTGATGGGGTTTTGTGATTGTACTTGGTTCTCTTTCCTGTTCTCAATGGATTCTTCTTGTTTAACCTATAGTTGGAGAAGAACAATGATATTGTATTGTTTAGATAGCTGTAAACAAACCAGAGAGCTGAGGGTATCGGGTGGTATAAAAGTGCACTTCTTCCTGCACTTCTTCCCCACATTTGGTTTTGACCTTTCTTATATAATCAGCTGCAACAGTCTACATTTTTCACTTCCCATTTTCACTAGAAGAGCAAAATATTCTAGTTTTTAGCATTTTATAATCCCTTGATCTTTATACATCCTCTTAAACATTTCTCTGTAAACCAGCTTCATTCCATGAAATACGTCAACGTCCTACACCAACTCAGTACTGGGGATGCTGTTGTCTTTTTATGGTAGTCTCTGTTCAAGTCCATGAAATGACTTAATATAGGCAAATATATGCAACAGAGGGTGGGAGGAGCAAGAAGCAAAGCTGTCACCTCCTCAGGACTGAAGCCCAGAATAACTAGATGATGATGGTGTAATTGAATCGAACAACGCCCTGAGTGTTCATTCTGGGTTGTGTGAAGATTGTAATAGAAGATGTTGTCCTGGCCACAGCTCACCAGCCACTGGGGAGGCTTCATCCCGACATCAAAAGAGAAGAGACATTTCCCCAATGGCTCGAACTTGTGGTTGGACCAATTTGGCATTTTCGGTTCCTCCTGGTTTCTCATTTTGCCTGTCCTTCGAGACTTTGCCCAGTTTGAAGTTAGGCTGATGCCAAACTTTGAGGATTTAAACCACGCATGTGCAGGCACATGTCCATGAAAATCCACAAGGGCTTCTGTGCAGATTTCTCCTAATATCTTCATTCTGGCCATGTGGTTTTGCCCATTGCACATGGAGTGTTACTTTTGGAAAATTAATTTTCCTGATGCACGCCTTTCTCAGTGGGGAGGGTGTCTCTGTGGCCGTGGGGCAGTCCCTTGCAGTTTCTTCCCAGCTTTATGGGAGCTATCCATGGTGCGTCATGATACTGAAGCTATATGAGGGAAATCAGTACCACGGATAGCTCCTACGCGCCGGAAAGCAATGCTGTAATGGGTGAGAAGCCCCACGGACACAGGAAACCCCTAAATTGTGCAAAACGGTCTCCCCAGAATTGACTCTTATGCACCATTTAGCAGCTGAGAGCTGCATCACGGAATTGCCCCGAGGCTTTGTTGCGATGGGGCAGCGTATAAATGTTTTAATAAATAAATAAAATGGGCAAAGTGCACCGTTTGAAGGATGCCTGCATTCCAATCTGTACGGCAGTCCCAATCCATCCAACCCAAATGCACACTCCTTCACCCTCTGCCATTTTCTTTCGTCTCAATGCACCAGCTCTTCCTTCCAGTGGATCCTGGTTTCCAGTGAAACACAGAACCGATTCTGCATGTTGAGTGGCCAGACAATGCGCAGCCTGGCAGTTCTGATGCTGAGGATGTGGCACTCCGTTTCCAAAAAGTGCTGAGAACAGCTGGTAGGGCTTTTTTCCTTCTTCCTTCTGCTCCTATAACTGAAAGAACACTCACCCTCATGACTGGGGTGTTGCTGAGTTGTCAGAACTGAGCCCACAGTAATGTGGGAGTTCCTGTTAGGGAGTAGAAGTGTTACAAGCACACTGGCTGGTTCATAACCTTGCGGGAAAGTCTGTCTGTCTCCAGAGCCCTCTCCACCCTTTTCCTCTGTGCCCTGATGAACCCGTTTCCCCTCTGGGAACAGCGTACTATGAGAGAAGAGCAGGCACAGCCCAGTGGCTGCGCTATTCAACCTTGCGTATCCCACAAGCACTTAAACCTTCCTAAACGTCTGGCCCTGGAAGCCCCGGGCTGCATTTGGGCCTCCTCCATCCCAGACCAGATGTTCCACATCCTGCATTGCCAAGGCGATAATCTGGGGCAGGCAGGATTAGTGCTCCGTCGGCCCTTTTAACATCGTCAGCGGGGAAGAAGCCCTCAGCTCTCAGCCGGCACTGCCCAGGCATGCAAAGCAGGAGCAGGAAGGCTGGTAAGGACAAGATGGCATCTCTTGCTGCATCAGGGAGCGAGATGTTAGTCCTCCTGGGGGGAAGGGGATACAAGATGGGCACCTGTGTCTCTCAGGAGGTGGGATTGTTTGCAGGGCAGGAGGTGGCGCTCTTTGTCGGATAGATCCATGCCATTTCCAAACCCTAAGCTCCAGAAGAAAGGAACTGGAAAGGTGGACGGTCTCTCAATTGTCCCACTACCAAGAATGCACACATTGGAGCTTTTTAAAAAATTTTGGAATAGGGAGGGCTCTGGAAGTGCGGGAACCCCAGGAAGAAGACGTGGTGAGAGACACAGCAATTTTATGAGTGACTGTGGGATCCACCTGTGTCATTCCCACCCTGCCCACAGATCTCCCATCCTGTGGATCGCCAAGGAACGTGACTTAACCAGTCCTACTGCTTTTGCAGGATCCCTGGATATTCAGAGGCTGCTGCGAATGCCATGAGGGAAAGTCTGTAAGAAGCCATGGAGGGTCTCCAGCTCCGGGTAAGATGGCGGCAACAGTGGGTGGGAAGTGGACTTGAACCCATCCTCTGGATGGTGCAATCCAACGTCATCTGGGAACGACCCCAGAGAACAAAGTCAAGTCTGCCCCTTTGTTCTCTATTTATGGTGGTTTCTTCATGCAAGCTGTTCATTGGCTGGGTTGGAGGCTGCTCTGCTGAGAATAAAAATGATGGAGACAAGCTGGAGGAGTTTTTAGCCTAGGTCAGGGGTGGGCAGAGCTCAAGCTAGTTCTTCCCTAGACCCCATGCTCCATCATCATTCATTAAAAATCTTACGGCCATTGACACATACACACATTTTAAAACTATTTAATCAACAATTAAACAATTAAAATCCTCTTAGTGTCAGTACTTGATATAAAATAATTAACATACCCATTAACAATTGAAAAACTGGGCAAATAGTTTTGGCCTGGTGCCAGAAGGAATAATTTTCTGGGGATTGAGTTCCACAATCGGGGTGCTATAGCAGAAAAGACCCTCCTCCTCCTCCTCCTCCTCCTCCTCCTCACCTCTTGCAAGGAGGGCTTTCAGAGGAGGACAACCACAGATGATCCTAAGGTCCAGGCAGGCTTGAATGGAAGGAGATGTTCCCTTAGATGTTCCACAATGATGCTTTCAATGGAAGGGCTGAAGCTGTAATTCTATACACTACCTGGTATTAAGTCTTAGTGGACTTAAGAGGACTTCCCTCCAAGAAGAAAGGCTTCAGGCTGTACTGCTAATGGAGTCTTTCTCCTTAACTTTCCCTTCCAAGCTTTCTTGAATAAAAGGCTCTTTTACCTTTCAGGCAAAAGCTAGGAAGACAACTTGGGATGAGATTCTCACAGTCAGCTTGGGTTCGCATTCTTGAATGCATGCAGCAAAGCTTCTGCCATGCATTGGTCCCTTCCCCTCTTTCTGTTTATCAAACTCAAGAAAAAAACCCATCAAACTCACAACAGACCCTCTGAAGTGCAGTTCTTTTGTGGAAACGTCTCTGATTTAGCTTTCTGCTAAACCTGAGGGAGAAGCATCTGCCCATGCCAAGAGTTGAATCCAACCTGAATCTTCGTCTCCATCCCTGCCTTCCAGTAAAGTTGCTGACTCCACCCTCGGGGGGCTTCTGCTCCTTGAGACCCAGATGGCAGGAATGAGAGAGACATTCTCAAGCACTTCTGTCACATCTGCCCTCCCTCCCATCCCAAAAACCCTCCTCCCCCCCCCAAAGGAGGATTTCCACTAGGTAACCTCAAATCAGACAAGAACTTTTCCCTGCCTTGCTCCCCTGCCTTCTCCACAGGATTGGGCGACTCTTTCTAAGCATCTAGTCCTGAGTGAGAGACAGGCCACCCTGCTACAGGCAGAAGCATGGCTTCTAGATCGAGAGGAGTATTACTGCCACTCTATACGACTCTGGTGAGCCTGCAGCTGGAGTCTTGTGTTCAATTCTGGGGCCCCCATTACAAGAGGGATATAGCAAGGTTAGAAGTGCAGTGCAGAGCCACAAGGTTGGTGGCTGGTTTGCAGGGGAACCCATATGAGGAGACTGAGGGAGCTGGGTCTCTTCAGGCTGGAGAAGAGGAGACTCAGAGGGGATCTGTTGGTGACATACAGGCACGTGAGTGGGTGCCACGCAGAGGTGGGCCATGACCCTTTTTCCCCTGCAGTGGAGGGCAGGATGTATTCCAGTGGAGCCAAACTCAGGGAACCAAGATTTAGGGTAGGTGCCAGGAAGTCCTTCCTGACAGTTAGGATTCCAAGGGTGTGGAATGGGCTTCCATGGGAGGTGGTTGAGGCCCCACTGGTGAGGGTGCTCAAGGACAGGCTGGACATGCACATGGTGGGCATGTCGTGAGCGGAGCTGGCTGGTGCCAGGGGTCAGACTAGATGGCCCAGGAGGCCCCTTCTGACTCACTCAGTTTCTATGTTTGTATGGAATAGAAACAGAAGGAATACCTAGGCAGGAGTAATTCAGATTTAGTGGCATTTTGATCAGCTCGTTGGTGTTAAGATTCTTCCGGGATCATGCAGAAGATCTCATCAGCAGTGCCATCTGGGCAGGGCCCCCAAATTTAGAGGCACTGGCTTGGGCATTTTTCCTTTGCCAGAAATCCCCTTTTCTTTAGGACTCCCCCTAAAAGTGAGCATGATAAAGCCAAGTAGAGCTTGGAGTTCTGGCTAAGGTGTTCAGGTACACATCTATCCACACTACACATCCATTATTGTACATAGGTGTATATATAAACATGACACACAGAATAGCCTGTATGGCAGTTAGATCTGGGGAAAACTCCCACTGGATTCAAAACAAAGCTTTTTTTTTTTTTTTAAGGAGAATTATGACAAAGGGGTGGGGGGAGGCCGTTTCCTTGTGGGCTGCAGCTGGCAGAATGAATGCATTTCATACATCTTGTCTGGAATCTGTGCTTCCCAGGAAGCCATCCCGACGGAACTCAGTGGCTCCGTGACACTTTCTGCCTATGCATATACATGGCAACACAGAGAGGATTGCTCTGTTAGACACGCGTGCTTGCAGAGAGATCTCATTTGCCAAGCGTTCTTAAGCGTGCTTCTTCGGCCCCTCTTTATTCAACGAAGCTTATTCCCAAGCATTCCACATGCCGAGGATTCCCTCCTTAGAAATTCAGACTTGCAAAGAAAATGCATTCCTAGCAATGTATTTCAAGAAAATGAACATTTTCATGTGGGCAGCAGGCCAGAATGGACTTCAGGGAGAAGACATCAGAAAATGTCTCTGGGTAGGATCCTATTGAGAGCTTCTCTACCTGAGGCTGTTGATTTGTTGAATCCGCTTCCAAGTTGGTCACAGAAGTGAGATCCAAAAACACCAGGAAGAGAATCTTTTCTGATTTTCCTCTCCAGAATCACGAGGGATACTTTGACATAGTGGAATAGCACAGTTGAAGCACTGGAACAAGCATCTTGTTTTGTTTTAGGAAATGATACTGCATTTGTCCTGCCCTAAGAAAGCTGGCTGAAAATGCTGTTTAAATAGAGGAGAGAAGCTATACAGTCAGAACCCATAGCAACTGCAGCTGGGGAAGGGAGAATAAGCACTTTGTGCAGAATAAATAATTTAGAATAAATAATTTATTTTCAATAATTAGAATAAATAATTTATTCTGCAGAATAAATGCTTTCTGTAGAAACGCTCTCCTTCCTATCATTCCGCATCTCTACTTCAGTGCTGCATAAGGATTGCTTTCTTTCAAGCAGTTTGCAAAGCATGGAATTAATGTTGCATAAGGGTTTCCCGCAGGAGAATCAGTGCCTTTTGCTGGTGGATGAACCTAACAGTGGCTCATCACTGGGATTCTTGCAAAGTTTGTGGGGTGAACTCTCCACCTTTTCCTTTGCCCGCAAATAGGGTGAAGCATTCTGTTTTCACACATCTTTAAGTGGACGCTGAACTTCTCTCTGGAGACTTGTACCCCTTGGATTGCAAAATTAACATGTGTATGCAGGGGGCAGTAATTTGATAATGACAGAAGCAATGTCAGTCCCACAGAAACTTTCTGACATTTGTTGCTCAGGGCGGGGGAAGTAAGTCGGGGCTTCTCTGTGACTGCAGTGACTCCGTCCCGAGCAGATGCTTAGAGATTGAAGGGTTTATAAATAGCTTGAGGTCAGTCCCATTTTTACCGCATGGTCGAGAAGCATTAGAAAGAATTAATATTCAGTCTCTCAGGAAGAAGAAAATCCCTCCTCAGAGAACAGTGTTTCTGAGAAGGCAGCCTGGCCAAAACCAAGGCAGGCGAAGAGAGGGGACCTAGGAGACCCGGTCCTTCCGCTGGGTGCGTGTGCCCTGCCCCACCCCGGTTCCTCTCCTCAGGATCGCTCCAGTGTGTCTGCCTTCCAAGCTGTCACCTGCATGAAAGGCAGTGCTCCAGAGCGGAGCTTCCTTTGCCATTCCCACGGGGGCTGAAGCTCTTCTGTGTTCCTACCAGGCGTCCAGCGAGCACAGACTCTTCCGGCTCTCCAGCGTGGAAGTGAAGGTGATCCACGTGGTCCTGCTGGTCTTCTTCCTGCTCTCCGTTGCCATGACCAGCTGCTTCCTATGGCAGTACAGCCTTCCTAAGCTGGAGCCCAGTAAGTCTCACACGCAGAGTGCCCCTCAGGGCCACCTCGTTGCCCGACGTACTTGCCACAAAGTGTGCATGCTGAACGGTGGCTGATCCCAGTTGAGGTGCAGAGGGAAAGGATGGCCAAAAAAGACACACAGGAAGGGGCTAGGATGGACCTTACATGTTGCATGGGATCATGATCCGTGTGGATACAAGTGTGGGAATCTGCCTTTCAAGTGCGGATGGTCAGCCTCAGTGCCCCCAGGATCCCTCCTTGGGGATCTTTACCTGTAAATAGGACTGGGCCTTTCACTAGCAAGACCTGGCCTCCAGCAGTCCCTCAAATTGAGGGCTGTCCTCTCCAAAAGAGGACACACAGCCACCGTCCCGGCAGGGAGCAACAGTCCAAGCTCAGGCTGGGCATTCCTGTTATGGAGGCCTTCCCTTGTTATGCTGACTCCTGAATGCCAGAGAACAACCCGGATGGCTTTGACATGTCAGTTGCGTCTTTTAAGGCTTAGCAAACATGGAAAGCTCATTCTGAGCTGGCGGACTTTGGGGGAAAATCTAGTGGCACATACCCCCTTGCTTCCCCAAGGGATGAGATGGAATAGGGGAAGCTCTGCCTGGAGTTGGTTTCCTCTAAAGGAGAGTTCATTCGAGGCAGAAGGTGTTTCTATAACGTTATTTCATTGACGAACAGGGCATAAGTGGAGATGAGTGCAGTTCCCATCTCGGGTAGGTGCCAGACCTGCTAACCCAGATCAGAAGGTGTCAGCTCAAAGTGGGGCCTTGGATTTCCTCCTGCGTTAACTTAGCTGATTGGCCAAGAAGGGCAAGGAAAAGGGGAGGAATATTTCCCTTCTGCATGTGGCAGTAAAACACTTATTAACATCATTACATACATCCTTATGTCCCACCTTTCTCCCTCTTGCAAGGTAGCTTATCAGATTCTCCTCCATCTTATCCTCACAACAATGGCCCTGTGAGGTTGGTTGGGCTGAGAGCCTGAGCTCTCTGGCTGAGTGGGGACTTGAATCCAGATCCCTGGAGGCCCAGCTCTGCACTTAACTACTGCCTGATATGGGTTAACTTAGTTTAAATATAGAATAATCAAGAATGTATGGGCATCTTGTTTCTATGTTTCTAACCTAGAGATGGGTGAATCGATTTATTTCTTGTCCCTGTCAATTTCCTGGACCATCCTGTTCTATTCTGTTCATGCATTCACCTACAATTTTTTAAAAATCCATATAAACATTCAGATTTAAATACATGTATATTCAAACTTTCAGAAGTATAGAACGGTATTCTTTGACAAACACAATCCATCTGGGTTTGTTCCCAGGCCCAGCAGTGATGGAGGCCAAGCCAGAAGCAGTGCAGATGTGTCCCCGTTACCCGGATCCCGTCCCTCTGGACCACCCAATCCCAATCCTGAAGGATGCTCTGGAAAAGGTATGTTGAGCAGCGAGCCGTATGGAGTGTTCGGGACTCCAGGTGAGGTCCAAACAGTGCAGAAAGAAGCTGAGCTGTCTCTTCCAGTGATGTGCAAGCCATTTTTGAGCTCCACCCTGTTTTGTCCTTGTCTCCAACGTGCCCCTGCCTGCCCAGCGACCTGACCTCCACACCTCCTGACCTTGCCTTGCTCCTATGCCTGTCAATCTCACCGGTATCTGAACTTTGACCTGCCCTGTGCACTGTGTTTTTGCCTGAACTTCATTGCTTCTCTGGTTCTTCATCTTTGACCATCTGAAGATGTGCTTCTTGCCCCAAGCAGCCATCTCTGGTAGCATGAATCACGCCTGTGATTTCTTCCCAATCCCACATCTGCTGCAGGTGGACACGCTTCTTCGCCACAAAATCCACAGCCCTGGCCTGCCAACCCTGTCGGCCATTGTCATCTACAATGACACGGTGCTGTGGACGGGCAACTTTGGGAAACGCAATGGCTCCGACCCCTTCTCTGGCATCCCAAATGAGTACACCGTCTACAGGTGAGCCCACATCTCATCCAGCTCCTGGGTTTCATCCTGCACGGCCTCATACAGTACATACCATGCCCATTCCCTGAGGGATTGATCAGACATTAGCTGTTGCTCATGAGGGAGATGTTGCTCCACCATGTCAAGAGGAGATTGGCCACTGAGCACCAGCCGCTGAGAGCAGTTCATGAAGGAGGGTAGTTGTGTTCATAACCTATTGTGGGCTTCTTGAAGGTGTTGGATCAGCTACTTTGGAAAATGGGTTGCTGGGTTAGATATCGGGGCCCAGCAAGCAGTGACTTGTTTGTCCAGGCTTGAAACTGGCAACGCATCAAGGCAGGTCAAGTAAAAATCAAGGTAGGGCCATTGAAGCAGCTTCAGGACCATGGAAAGCTCCCAATGCAACCTTCTGGAGGACCTAAGGAATGAGGTTTCCAAAGCTGTCTGAGTCTGGAAGACCCTGAAAGTCCATGTCCAGTGCTCTTCTATCATGCTCTAGCTATCATGAGATCTACAAGACAGAAGGTGCTTCAGCGAGCCCAAGGCTAGGGATGCTGGTTTGGCCACATCTTCTAGCTGGGATTTCATGGGAGGAGGTCCCAGCCGTCCTGCCCTAGAACATGGTGCCTGAACCTCATCTCATCTGTGTTCCTCAACACTTTGGGGGACCGCAGGTTCTTGGCCCATGGCAAACCTGGCCCTCCTTATGCTCTCTAGTGTACAGGTTTAAACAAAGAGGTGATAATGAAGAACTTCTCCATTTAAGACCCATCGTTGCAGAGACTTTAGTAGACCATTTAGTCTGTTCCGATGCTCAGTGCAGGACACCCCCAGTAGAAATGTGGAGACCTGCAGAGTTATGCGTGCTGGGGAGTAGAGAACCTTCTCTGAGTCCATGCTGCCTTCTCTTGCTTCCATAGCTGCCCCTCCTTTACATGCACGGACACATTCACAACAGAGGTGCTTGCAAATTTGTTTTTCTTACACCATTAAGCCTGATTCACTTCCTGGCTGAATGCATAAATTGGGATGTAGTTAATTTCTCAGTTGAAAAGACATCCCAAACTATGAACAACATTTAAGGACAAGAAGGTGTATTTCAGGAGAATGTGTACAAAAATGTGTTTTGTGAAAAATGCATTGGTATTTAGATGCATCTGGGGGCATTTGTTAGAATAAATACAGACTGAGATTGAGACGGGGTTCTGTATGAACATGTGAACTGTCACAATTCACCAGTCATGCCCCTCCATGCCCTGCTGCCGTGCAATCCCATATCATTCCCAGAAAAGCAACATCAGTAAGATAGTTAAGTAGCAGTTACAAAATATCAGGACTTTTGCCAAATCCTTTTTATTTTCAGGACGCACATTAAAAAGAAGAAAATACATAGGAATGAAGGTGCCAAGGGTCATTCCAGGAATTTAGCATGCATTATCCTTGAAAATATCACAACTCTTAAGGCCCCCTATAAATTTTATCAGGGTGACCCAAATATTAATAAAAGAGACACCAGCATTAAATGATTCACTGATAATTCACATTAAGACCCCCCCAAAAAGAATGGGAAAACCACACCCCAAATAGCAGCGAAGATACATCTTAAACCCAAATGAAATGCCACCCTGCCTTGGTGGTTTCTGTTTAAGCAACTTGAGCAAAAGGGGGGCAGAAAGGAAATTCTCAAATTGATTTGTAGAACTCCCCCCAAAAGTCAAGTCATTCACAGTTGTGGGGGGGATGTTTGAGAACAGTCGTTCCAACTAATGATGTGTTGTCTGTGTCCATGCGTGAGGTAGAATTGCGAGTGTCTCCAAGATCTTTCCCACCATCATGCTGTACAAGCTGTGGGAGGAAGGGAAGGTGACATCACTGGATGACCCTCTAGAACGCTACGTCCAGAGCTTCTCGATTAAGAACCCACTGGGGCGGCTCAAAGAGCCTGAGCAGCGGTATTCCGCGGATGGGCTTATCTTCCTGGAGAAGGGATCACTGCCTCTGAAGCCATCTCCTGTGACCCTGCGGAGAATGGCCAGCCAGCTCTCTGGTGAGGACCTGCGTATGGGTGCCACCACAGTGTGTGTGCTCACCATGTGTACTCCGGTGAAAGTGTCTGTCTGTCTGTCTCGTTCGGAAGTTGGGCTGGCTGGCTTTAAAGTGGAGTGAGGTGCACGCTTCATGAAAGGACAGCCAACGGCTGGTTGTGCCATTCGTTGTTGCTTTTGGTTATTTGTTTGTTTATAATGTTTGTGTCCTGCCCTATACATGAAAGTCTCCGGACGGTCCAACAACAAAGTCATAGCATCACTTCTATAATAAAAGCCTGATTAAAATAAGAATTACGGGTTAAAATAATGGGAGGGGGGGAATGGTTTTGGCCTGGTGCTGAAAAGAATAGAATTTATTTTTATTTTATTTATTTAAATAAATAGAATAAAGTGAATAAATAGAGAATAAATATAAATAGAATATAGTGAATAAATAGAGAATAAATATAAATAGAATAAAGTGAATAAAAGTGTCAGCTCCAGGCACACCTCTCTGGGGAGCATGTTCCACAACCGGGGCGCCACCCGGTTGCAAAGAAGGCCCTCCTCCAGGTAGCCACTCTCCCAACCTCCTTCAGAGAAGTCTCCCGCAGAAGGACTTCCATCCCAGACCTAGGGAGGTGGGCAGGCACATAGGGAAGGAGACGCTCTTTCAAATAGCCGGGTCCTGAACCACAGTTACATGGAGAGAGCAGGAGTGTTCAAATAACTTTGCCTTGGAGATTTTGCCTCTGGACTCTGGGAGGGAGCATTTCCTACTCCGCCTCAGGCAACCCAATAGATTGAACCACACCTGTTTCTGACTCTCTCTGCAGTCAGCAAGAGCCTGGGGGAGTTTCGCCTTTCTCTGGGTGCGCCAGAAGGGCAGGGGATCTTTCAGACTTTGAGCTGAATGCTCACAGGCTGGGTTCAGTAGAGAGCAACTCCACAACCTTGGAAATACTGGCAGATGGCTCTGAGGAGAAAGGAACTCCCTCTCATCCTTTTCTGTGGAAATAGTATATTTTCTGCAGAAATGTTCCACCCCACCTCCCTGCTCCCTTGTGCATACAGCCTTCTCCTGTCCTGGATTGAAAATCTAGCCCAAGGACAAGTCCACATGACTAATCACTAGACAAATCCAGAAGACCCGAAGGAACTGGTTTGGCCGGTTGGCCACCATTTGGAATGATTCTTCTTGCCAGCGTTGCATAAGAACTTCCTGTGCAGCCTTTTTCGACCTTTTCCGACCTTTCACTAGCTGATGAAAACTGCCCAGTGTTTGGGATAGCCCCACTACATCCCGAATATAATAGAAGACTTTTGACAGCAGGGCATTGAAGATGGTCCTAGTCTTTGTCAAGTTCTATTCAAGCTCTACTTCTTATCCCTCTATAAGTGCCTCAAAGGTTGTCACAAAGAGGAAGGACAAGATCTCTTCTCACTGAAACCAGAGTGTAGGACATGGAATAATCAAGTCAAGTTGCAGCAACCCAGATTCAGGCTGGACATCAGGAAAAGCTTCCTCAATGTCAGAGCAATGCAACAGTGGGACCAGCTGCCTGGAGAGGTGGTGGGCTGTCCCACACTGGAGACATTCAGAAAGAAACTGGACAGCCATCTGAGTGGGATGGTGTGACTTGGTGTCCTGCAACAGCAGGGGGGTGGACTTGATGGCCTTCATGGCCCCTTCCAACTCTACTACTCCATGGTTCTAGGAAGGGTGTAGTGTTCCCACCATTGATTGGGACCAGTGGCCTGATCGGTCCCTTCTAGCATTTCAAGAGTCTGTGAATTCCAGTGTAGTCATCTGAAGAGGACCTTTTGTACAGTATCCTTGAAGGTTTGTTGCATTCCACAAGGGGACCTAAGTTTGCCAAATCTGAGGAACACATCTTAGTGTGATAGCTAAAGGTTGACTGGTTGTCTGGTTGACTTCCTGATCTGACAGTCCTGAGCTATAAATACCACTGGCTCTGATTTGATACACCTGAATGAATTTGATTCCAAAGGCAGTCAGAGCCTGCCCTGATCTGAAAATTCTCTCCAGGTATGTGTCATGGAATCTGGAATCTCCTGGCATTCCCAGACCATCCAACTACACATCCCCTAGAACCATGGCTGCCCCAAGCCCATGGAACTGCTCTCACCCCTCCAGATTCAGCAAGGGACAGCTTCTCTCTTCTCTGGAAAGATAGCAGGGGACAAGAAAATGACTTCTCTTTGGTGGTTGCAGGTTTGCCCAGGCGGCTGCGCTCCACGACTCTGTTATGGAAGGGAACCACCCAAGAAGCACTGGCCCTCCTGAAGGATGATGTCCTTGTGACTGACCCAGGGACCAGGTGAGCACACCTCCTGCAAGGCATGGGGTGGACTAGATGACCTTGGAAGTCAGCTCCAGCTCCATGATTCTACATGGCAGCAGCTCTTGGAGCGCTTCATTCTCCCTAGTTTCCTAGCTCAGGAGAAGGCCTGAAGGGAATGAGCCCTGCATTGGGGTTTAGCAGTTCCTCTCCATTCCTGGATTCATGACAAACACTCTAGACGGAGCCTAGCTTTGACACCTGATGGCATTTAAATGCTTCCACTGTGGGAAATCTTCAAAGCAGCTTAGCAGATCCCACTCTGCTTTCAATATCCTCTGAGAGACAAAATGATCCTGGCTGTGCCTCCTGGTCCAGGAAAAACAAGGGGGAGATACGTAACAAGGATTGTGTTCTTTTGTGAGCTTGTTTTTCAAGTGGGAATTAAATCCAGTTTGGCCGTTGAATGTGGAAGCTATAGATGGAAATCGGCAAAATGGAAGCTTATTTATTATTTAGTTATTACAAACATTTGTAACCCATCCTTCCACATAAGCTCTCGGGATGGCTTGCATAGTATAAAATTAAAATAATGCAATAATAAAACCACAATTATTAAAAGCATATAAACTGAACATTACCACTAAAAGGAAAAGGAAAAAAAATTAGAAAATGTGACTGTGAGAACCGAGAATTTAAAACAATCTAAAAACATCTAAAACCCTCAATTACTAAAATGATGGCTAAATGAAAAGGTCGTTACCTGACGCCGGAAGGAGTGTAACGTCGGCGCCAGGCGGGCCTCTCTGGGGAGCGCATTCCACAGTCTGGGCGCCACTGCGGAGAAGGCCCTGCTTGGGGGGGGGCACTCTCCGTACTTCCTTCAAGGAGGGTTCCCACCATTGTTTCCACCATAGAAGCAGCTCAGTTTGCGCATCACACTCTGGTGCCAGTGGCATGTGCAGGTGAGTGGACACGACTCACAGATCACTAGTGCCACAAGACCATTTCTGGGAACGCTACCAAAATGGTCCCACATCCTTCAGGAACCTACCTTCGTTTTTTTAAGTGGAGCCCTTGCATTGGGAAGTCTGGGATGATCATCTTTTTGCGATTCTCATTATTTATTTGTCTTGATCTATGCCTAGTTGCCTAGAGAGAAAGAAGATGTACCTTTTATTTTATTAAAATATTTATTTGCCGTCCTTTGCCGCAGCCTCAGGACAGCTTGTAAAAGTATCAATATAAATAACAAAAATAATACAAATCTCAATAAAAGCAATCAATAAACAATACATAATACAATAAATAATCAAAACTAAATCAAATCAAACCAAATAAATCAAAAGCAACTGTTACAAACCATTAAAAATACTAATTTTTAAAATACCATTTAAATAAAAAGGTTTTATTATGCCCTCAGCACCATAATGCTCTTGATTTGGTGGTGAAACTACTACTTCCATCTTTTCTGTACTTTGCCAGGTCTGCAGTTCCTCCAAAATGGGGAGATCCTTGCTCCTTCCCTCTTTTCAGAGCAGCTACAACTAGTCCAAAATGTCTCCTTGATTTGCACCATGTGTTTGTCCTTTACCAGTGAACTGAGGACTCAAAAAGAACTGACAGTCCTTTATTTTTATTTTTTTGAAAAGCGTGATTTTCAAGGGCCAAAATGTATGACCCCAGTTTCACCTTTTCGAGGCTCTGGGGGCAGGGAACGCGAGTGAGTGATGGTCCTTCCAAAGAGTCATTTCAGCACTGGTGGAAGGGCAGGCACTGGCAAGATGGCAACCATGGATCTGAAAGGTTTTGCCTCACAAGGAAGTTGCCCTACCAGGCTTAGACAATGCAAAAGCCCATTGGGGTTGCGGATTCTCAGAGCGGCTTGCTCATGAAAGAGAAACCACCCTTCAGAAGTGTCTTGGGTTCAGACAACGTCTGACAGCTGCATCATGTGAAGCAGATCTGTGTCCTGGTGCAGAGAGGGTCGAATTTTCTAGGCTGGTGGATACCTTGAGGGGGGAAAAACACCTGTTTCCACCTTCACTCTTCTAGGTGCCATTACAGCAACTTGGCTTTCTCACTAATGGCGCACGTGCTTGCTGAACATGCTGCTGAAGGCGAGTACCAGCGATGGGTCTCGGAGAATATTCTCGACCGTCTGGGGATGGAGGACACAGGCTTTGACATCACAGCTCCCATCCGTTCTCAGATGGCTGTTGGCTTCTACAGTAGCGGACAACCTGCTCCGCTCTATGACCTGGGCTGGTACAGGCCCTCTGGACAGATGTACTCCACAGCGGCTGACCTGGCCAAGCTGGCCATGGTGTTCCTGGGCACTTACCACCGGCGTCTCCTGGAGCCTGACACCGTCAAGACCATGTTGACGCCCCTCTTCAAGTGCTCCAGCGAGTACTTTGCCAACAAGACCGGCACCCCCTGGGAGATCAACGAGCAGCTGGGCTATGACATCATAAGGAAAGATGGCGACCTGGATGGCTACTCGGCCACCTTCTCCCTGGTCCCCAAGCTCCGCTTGAGCTTCATCGTGCTGATGGCTGGTCCTCGCCCTGCCGGAGGAGACATTGTAGCCCAGACGTACGAGCACCTGATCCCGGCCATGGAATCCGCCTTCCGTGAAGCAGAGAAGAACCTCAGTCCTCCCCCAAGTCCCACCCCCTATGTCGGCTACTACACCTACTCCAACCTGACTTTCTATGAGATCAAGGTTGGTGGAGCCGGGGTCCTTGTCATGCAGCAGTTTGGGCCGCACATCGAGGAGCTGATCCCCGAGAACTACCGAACCATCAGATTGCACCACCTCGAGGACCGTGTCTTCCAGGTGGTGTTCGATAAGGAATTTCCATGCACCCTGCGCTTGGGATCAGCCTCGGTTTCCCTGGAGACCCAGGATGGGCAGCTGTTCAATTTCTACCCTTTCGACCGGAAGGGCTTGTCCCCAGGCTTTGATGCTCCCGGCCTGAACACTTACAACGTCCTGCGAATCCACCGGAAGCCCGTGTTCTACAGTTAAGTGATTGCTGCCGAATCGCCGTTTTCTGCTCGGAAGCACTGCAGCCGCACAGCCTGCTCCCCAGTGAGCAGGCTGCAGAAAGGCAGACGGGGAGAGAAGCCCATGACTTCATCACGCTGGTCTTTCCTCTGGAGTAACTCCCTGGCTCCCAGGGGATGGACTGCATCCAGCTGCCCACCTGGACACCACCACGAGGCACGCCCCAGGCATTCCACGACCCACCGAGGCGTGGCATCTTCGAGGAAGTTCTAATCCCTAATGACACAGAAGCCGGGATCATGTTACTGGGACATGCTGCAACTCACATTCTCAGCATGCACAAGTTCTGAACTAGGGCCAAGCTTGAAACAATATGAGAGAGAGAGAGAGAGTGAGAGAGAGACAGAATGGGAGAGAATGTTAATCCATTCCTATAGACGAACTGAGCACCAGGCAGCAAGCATTACTAGGGATGACCGAGCCATTCCCTGTCCCAGAGGCACTGCTCCCTCACACCTACGCATCACGAAGGAAGCTGGGGCAGAAGGGAAGATTGTGTGATTCCTTCCTTGCTTTGTGCTGTCCCATATTTAGGACCCAAGCGTGGGATCTCTTGCTAGTGAGCATCTTGCCCAAATGAGTAGCTGTGTGCCTTGTAGATGCAAGAGGGAGCCTTGCTTGCTGGAGAGGGTTCTGCACCTGGCTGGTAAGAAGGGCTAGGTGAACACCACACCCCTGGGCTGCACATGCCCTGAAAGGCTTCAGGGGAGGATTGTGAAAACACTGACGTAAAAATTAGGATCACCCGCATGAGAAGGGGTGCTCGCTTGTGATTGGAGAATGGATTTGCAATGAGTGGAGTTGTTCTGAGAAGGGGAGCGTGGGTTGCCCGTGGTTGTGTAGCTGTGAAATCCCTTGCGTACTGCACCCTGCTAATAAAGAACGTTGATCTGGAGGGATCACTCAGTGGCAGGATGAGCCCATTCAATGCAGAAATGGGCTCCTGGAGCGGATGGGTGGGGACTTGGGCTTGTGACGGGCCAGAAGCTGCAATGGTCAAGAGTGATAAGAAGGGGATAAAAGGTAAAGGTTTCCCCTTGACGTTACGTCCAGTCTTGCCTGACTCTAGGGGGTGGTGCTCATCTCGGTTTCCTGGCCGAGGGAGCCAGCGTTTGTCCGCAGACAGTCTCTGTGGTCGTGTGGCCAAATGACTGAACACCAAGGTGCATGGAGCGCTGCTACCTGCCCACCGAAGTGGCACCTTTTTATCTACTTGCATTTGCATGCTTTTGAACTGCAAGGCTGGCAGGAGCTGGGACGGCGCACGGGAGCTCACCCCGTGTGCAGATTCGAACCGGCGACCTTTCGATCAACCAGCCCAGCAGCACAGCGGGTTAAACCCCTGCGCCACCTGCAGTCCCAAAGAGGGGGATGGGAATATGCATTTTGCACCCTGGTGGTGCTTCAGTTCATTGTTCAGTGGCTTCACGGGCGCTCCGCTGGATCTTTCTTGTGAAGCCCCTGGAGGCAGGAACACAGGTGCTATTTATTCGTTTGACTTCTGCACCGACTTTTGATTGCTTCCAAGGACCTCGATTCTCTTGCTCTCAATCCTCTCCCCACCACAACATCCCTGCGAGAGCCAGGCTGGGCTGAGAATCTGCCCGGCCCGAAGTCACCCAGGAAGAACCATGACTGAGTGGGAACTAGAACCCAGATCGTCTAAGTCCCAGTCCAGGTCTCCAACCACCACACCACACTGGCTCCCCCGTTACACTTTTAGGATACCAGTTAGAGATGTTGGCTGCCTGCCAGGGCCTACAGACCCTGACGCAACCCTTCCGCCGGCTCTGCTCATGGGAGGATGCACCGCCTTCCCCCATCCAGCACTTTCTGAGCTCGCTCCAGCTTGCGCCACCGCGAAAGAGGAACAAAGCTGGGGATCATGTGATTCCAGCTGCAGTGACCTGAATCTCAGTGTTTCATCCTTTGGAGGAACAAATGAAAATCATTGCCGGAACCCAATCCTTCGGTCCAGGCATGTCGGCCTCGGGGCTTTGGGGGAGATTAAGGGCTGAGAGATAATACGGTGGGAATGCAATTTCCAACCGGAGGATTAAAAGGAAGGTGGGGGGGCAGAGGGACACCAGGATTACACAGAATCACCCGCATTGCAAACCCCTCTTTTTTGCAAATGCCCCAAAATAACTTCTCCGTTAGGCAGAACGGAGAGACTTGCAAGTTCAGGAAAAGTTTCTGATGAGCCCAGAGGGCTTCCTGTGGGTGATTTCCTAAACCCTCTGAGCTCATCAGAAACTTGGCCTGAGTTTGGTCTTGCTTTGGGGTTTAAACTAAAGGTCAGGCCAAACTGGAGGAAGCAGCTCCAGGTCCTTGCAACCCTGAGTCGCCTCACTCTGAAAAAGAGGAGAGCGATTTACCAAAACTGCACGTGTATCAATTCATAGGCATGGATGCAAATTTAGAAATCGCTATTACAATCTCACAGAAAATATAGTACCTTTTGCGTCGTATGGAATGCAGTGACCGGCAGGCTTGCGGTCCTGCACATTCTGCTCTTCCAGTGTCCACTGCTCGCAGGGGGGGGGGGGCAATTTTTGTGTTTCTTCGGCTTTAAACTAGGACAAACCTCAGGCAAAGGGACCATCAGAGGAAGGATGGCCCTCCTTGCTGGGTGGGGTGTCCTTTGTAAAAGATGATGCAATGCAAAGATTAGAACATTGGTTTTAACTTGGACCAGGTTACCTGTCCACAGACTTCATGCAATTTGAGGACTCAGGGCTATGCAACCTTCTGAAATGGTTTTATCATTTTCTGCACCAGGCTGGTAAGAAGGGCTAGGTGAACACTACACCCCTGGGCTGTGCATGCCTCTCTTTTATCATTCACATGACACATCTTCATTACGCCTTTGGTGCTGGGTGAAACCTTTAAGAATTGTACCTTCGTGCTGGCAGCCCATTCAATTTTATTCTTTTGTGTTCTGTTCTATTGTGATGCTTGTAATGTCTTGTTCTGCCCTTTCATTGCCTTTTCCTTATTATATTTTAAGGTTCTTTCAGAGCATTTGCCAAGGAGTGACCTATAAATATTTCTACTAATCAAATAAATTGTGGATTCAGGCAATGCTTGCCCATCTGAGATAGTTCCTGGGTAGACTCTGGGCAGTTTACAGTATACAAGAATCCCTCTAGGAGCATTAGCAGTTCATAAAGAAAATTCCCCATGCCCATCAACAAGAGCAAAGGCAATTTTGCCTGGTGGAGCATCTGCTTTCATGGAACCTGATCTGAATATTGCCCAGTAATTCATGTGGGATGAGCAAATTCTAAGAAGCTTGGGGAGATGGTCTTATATAGGAGGAGGAGGAGGGTCTCCCTCCCTCCCTCCCTCCCTCTTCTCTCTCTCTCAGAATCAGCAATTTTCCCTCTTTAGGCAGCATCGTGGCTGTTCAGAACAAGACTATGTGGCCTTGGAAGAGAGAAACCCCCTTCAAAGGATGTTGCATTTTGCAGTGACCTTGAGAAAAGCAACAGCTGCCCCCTGGTGGCCAAAGAAACTCCCACGCCCATGCTGCCGCTCTTATATCATTATGGGGTATTTTGTTCCAGGTCCTCTGGCACCACAGGGGAATGCCGCGCACGGGTCCTTCTCACCTCTTACACCCTAAATCAGGGAATGCCTTCCCAAGGGAAGCCAAGTTTGCTCCCTCTCGCATTCTATTTAGCAAGCTGCAAACTGGATTTTGGCTCGGCAGGCACTGAGCTTTGCTGGAACTGTTTAAACCGGCTGCCTTTTATTCTCGCTGGCGCTCTGCATGGGAGCTCTAGGCCTGGTCTTGCTTTTTCCAGTACTGCTTTGGAGACAGCACCCGCTTCAAGGGCTTAGATTACGTCTCTGCCCAGCCTCACCACAGACACCCCAAACTCCACATCCCTGGAATCTGTCTGACCTCTCTCCCCTTGACCTATAGGGCTCCATCAGGCCCCATCCACATACCACAATTTTGATTTGAAGAGTTAGCAATCCTGGAGTCCACAGACCTCATAAGGTTTTGTGTTTGGCTTTTTTGAATCCTAGCCAAATGCAAATGAGCCTTGTTTTCGTGCTGTTGTTGCACTGAATTTATATCCTGACTTTTTTTCGTCTTGCGATGAGCCCAAGGCAGCTTACATAGGTCCCCTGTACTCCATTTTCTCCTCGCAACAACAACCCTGTGAGGCAGGCCAGGCTGAGCATGAGTGACAGGCCCAAAGTCACCCAGGGAGGAAGGACTTGAACCCAGCGCTATATACTCCCAGTCCAGCTCTCTCACCGCTGTGCCACATGGTCAGAAAGGAGCTAAGTGTTATGGAACGAGCTTAGAGAATATGGCCTGAAACACTTTCCCTAATCTCTGGTTGGATTATCACTAATCAGATTTACTCTGTTCTCAGTTTAGCCCAAACCCCCATCAAAATGGAAATGAAATGTTAGCAGGCTCCATTTCCCTGAGAGAGCAATATAAAGAGGAAGCGAATATTCCAGGCCTTCAACTTTGAAATATATACCCAGACTTCAAAAGAAAGCCTATTCGTAAGACAAGGAATGAGTTTTGGGTGGGGATACATTTCAGGAATACTTTTCTCCTTGTATAAAGTGACCCCCTTGCAACAATTTTTCCCTGGATGGACACAAACAATTGTGAGAGTTTGCCTCTCTGCCCTCTCCCCGGACTGGCTTTGTCATGTCATGTAGCCAGTACAGTGATAGGCTATTCAGAGTGAGGGTGGGAAAGACCATGTGCTCGCTCGCTCTTTCTTTCTTTCTTTCTTTCTTTCTTTCTTTCTTTCTTTCACACATTTGTATGCTGCCCCCTTGCAAAAAGCCTACAGTATATCCAACTGACTGTATTGCAGGAAGATTTCTCATCGTGAGACTTTTGTGATAGGACAGTATAAAAAGCTTTAAATTAATTAAGATTGTCCATTCAGGAAGCATTACCCTCACTCTGAATAGGCTTTGTGAGATGGTTACATAACCAAATTAAATTAGCTGTGAACAAGGGTTTGGACTGGATGGTCTCCAAAGTCCTCCCCAACTCTATAAATCCATGATTAGAACAAGAGTTTGTGACACTGTGAATTTAAGTCACTGTGTTGGCTACATGAAACCAGTAGACTAGGATCATGTGGCCATGAAGAAGAAACTGACAGGCAATTTCTTACATCTTCTTACCCAGCAGTAGGAAAGGAGCACAAATACCTGCTTTCAGATGAAGCAAAGTGCCAGCTCTTCATTTTAGAGAATGAGCAACACAAAACCCCCCTTGGAACAGTCACTTTTTTCCATCTCAGCGACTGAACAACGCCAGCAGGATTTTATTAAGAGGCTTAGCATTTTACATGCAGTTTAAGAACAGCTGTTGTTGCCTTCCTTGCGGCATGCATGGAAGCAAATTCATTCCTGATGTTCTTTCAGGGGTGGAGAAGGCCGCTCCTGGTGACAACTAGCCCCGGATCCTGGCAACCCCTCAGCAAAGCCCAGCACCGGTATGACAATCTTCCAAGTGCCTCGTTGCTTATGACACACATGTGTTGTTCGAATCTCAAAGAGAACGTTCTGGGAATGGCTGGAGGGCTGGAGGGCTCTTGGGTGATGTGGGCATGTCGTGAGTGGAGCCGGCTGGTGCCGGAGGTCAGACTAGATGGCCCAGGAGGCCCCTTCTGACTCGCTCTGTTTCTATGTTTCTATCTAGTGGGAACCAGAACTGCAGTATGTTGTGTGGAGAGTTTTTTCTTCATTGTGATTTATTTGGAGCATTTTAATCCTGTTTCTTAGCCAAATGTTTCCTGGAGCAACCCACATACGATCGGTAAAAACCTGACTTTCTACAGGCTTACAGTCTAAAAATTGAGAAAACAAATTTCTCAATTTCACGAGGAAAAATGGAATGTGGAGGAAAGTGGAAACTTAGGTCTATCAGCAAGACTGGGAAAATTATTCTGCTTTGCAGTTTTATCTCTCTCCATACAGATGGTTGGAATATCTGGTGGTGGTGACAATCTTGCTTATGGAGCAGCAGGAAGTGGGAATGTTTAGCTGCAGACAGGGAAGAAGTGGTGTACCTTGAATGCATCATTGATCCATGATGGTAGAAACACAAGCAGCCCATTCACAGCTCCAAAAGGACCATTCCAAAATGGGTTAATGGGAAGGAACAACGGGCAAATAAGGTATTCAGTTAATCCAGGATATCAAACTGTGGCTTGATCCTAGTTTGTTTTGATTAACCCTGGTTAGAACAAACCATAATGTCTTGCGTCTGGACAGAAAGAAAACTCTAGCTTGCTCAGGAGTCAAAACAGAAGTTTTCAGTGACTTTTTCTGAACAGAAACACAGAAACACAGTGAGTCAGAAGGGGTCTCCCGGGCCATCTAGTCTGACCCCTGGTTCCAGCTGGCTCCTCTCATGACATGTCTACCATGTGCATGTCCAGCCTATGGAAGAGGAAGGAGAGCCAGAAAAAAAACCTCCTTTGCTTGTGGTTGAGCAGAACTGACATTCCTCAAACTATTTTCGTAAGAATATTACTGAGATTTTTCTTATCTCCCTAGACTAGAGAAATATTGTCTAATATATTCTAAATATTCCCTGTATTTTTTTCTTCATGTTTCCCTGCTAATGCCTCATTGGGCAATAATCTGCCTGATCTTTCTACCCAAAACCGGGGTACAAAATCTGAGCGATGATTCGCCCTCGGCTTGAGTTTGCCATTGCTCCTGGGAATATTGGGAACTGCCAATTCACATTTCACTTCAAGGTAAATCCGTTCCACTGCCTCAGGCATGCAATCACATGGCCCTTGCACCACCGCTACCCTGTAGGAAGAGTAACCTGGCCTAATGGTGCAACAGGTGAGAGCGCCAAAGCTCACATCCATCCATGCGCCTGTGCTTTTTCAAGGCAGCATTGGCCACTCTCCCTGCAAGCAGCAGTGAAGGGCAGAGCAGCCTCAGATGAAAAGGAGCAGGCGGCTGAGTTGGGGTGGTGAAGAGAGACAAAAAGAAAGACACATGTATGTATGTATGTATTTAGGGGACTTCTATGCCGCCCCATTCGCCAAAGCCTCGGGGCGGCTTACAACCATACATAAATAATCACAATAGAAAACAATATAATATAAATTTAAGTCGGCCTGGCCAAAGCATAAAATAAATAAATAACATTAGCAGTTAAAATAACATTTGAATAAAAAGGTTGGGCTTGAGAACCTGACAACCTGTCCCTGCAGTTGTACTTCAGGTAACAGCTTCACTCGCAGTCCTTGGCAGGTGACCATGGGCTGACAGGTCTTGCCGGAGTGAGCAATTTCACCCGCTCGTTCCTCTATCGCTCTCGTGAGTAATGCTTCAAGGCACAGCCTTGGGAGCCAGCTGCCAAATCACCAGCCCTGTGCGCCACCTTAGATGTAAAGCTTCCCACCGCCTTCCACACACTTTCTATTTTCCATAACAATGCAATTTAAAATGCCAGTCCTACTATTTCCCACAACATGAGAGGGGGAGAGAGAGAGAGAGAGAGAGAGAGACCACAGTGCAGGAAGCGTCATGTCGGTGGCTCGATGAGATTAAACCTACCAGTATTCTGCTTTAAAGCCCTTCGGATACATAATGAGCACAATAAAGCACGTTTCTTAATATTTAGTGCAATCCAAGGACTTTTAATGTGTTGTCTTAGCTCTTGTGAACTGCCTTGGCTATTGGGCAGCAGAGCAATATCCATCGTCGTCGGCATATGCATTTAAGCTCATTTTGCTGTGCATTTTATGTCTTTCTCTCACGCACAAAGGTCCTGTTCTCTGCACTTGGCAGTGACCCCTCTGACTATGGGGAGACATGTGCAAGAGCCACTTCTGCTTCAGAGAGGACTCCGTGCCGGCGTCTATGCAAGATGCATTGCACATTGGGCGCGTGCGACTGGATGCAGCAAATCTGAAAACATGAGCTTGTGTCATGCACAAATGCAATTGAAGGGAAAGTTGGAGAAGGTAGGAAGGGCCCCTCTGGAGGTCCTCTGGTTTTGTATCCGTTTTTCTGAGAGTGTTTGCTACGTGGAGAAGTTTAAAATGGGTTGGGGGGATGTGGGCAGCTCCTCCTGCCCCATCACAAAAACTCAGGGAGAAGGAGAAAGGGTGGCACTGTCTGTTCCTGCCCCCCAACCCCCAGGGGGTGAAGCCAGCGAGACCAGCATCCCAGTCTCTTCCACCAGAAGCAAGCAAGGCTAGCTTCTTCCAGGTGGACCTCCTCATGAGTCAGCTCTTAAGAGCATGAGAAAAGCCCTGCTGATCAGACCTGAGGTCCACCTGTTGTAGCACTCTGTACACAGCGGCCCACCGGATCCCTCAAGCAGGATGGGTGAAAGACCTCCTCCTGCCCCAGCTTCTCATGGGTGCTTGCAGGCATGCCAGCTCTGGCAGAGGAGGCAACCCATGGCTAGCGAGGCTAGCAGCTAGTGATCGCTTCCCCCTCCATGCATCCGTCCAATCCCCTTTCAAAGCCATCCAAAGTAGGGCCCATCACATGGCAGCAAATTCCGTAGTTTAGCTGCACCCCATGTGAAGAAGGATTTTCTTGACCCTGGGTTCTAGTGTTATGGGGGAGGGAGAAAACCTCTCCTCTCTGTGGAAGCCATTTTGATTTGCTTGGAAGTGAGGCCGCCAAAGGTAATTTGATGGGCTTCTGAGTAGACATGCATTTCCGTTGGTTGTTTCTTGAACAAGAGGGAAAGGGAGGCAATCAGGAAGGCTTGAAAAGACATCATAACATTTGTTTTTTTCAAAGGGGAGGATAGGAGATGGTCATTTGCAAGAGAAGGAGAGAGAGAAGCTGTGTGGGGGAAGTTCTGGAGGTGGGAAAGCAACTAAAGGATCTTTCCTGACGCCTCCTTAGATGCTTCCTCCCCTCTCACCACTGTTCATGGAAACCATTAGTCCTGACTCTGAAAGATTCGCACATACATATTGGGAGAGAAGCAAAACATATAGAAAAGATGAGTTGCAACAGGTCTCAAGATATCCAGATATTTTGGCAGCAATGGTGCAAGCAGGATGGGCCTGGGGACCTTCATGGGACACACCAGTGAGGCAGGTATTACGATGCTAGGGAAAATGGCCCCAGGTTTGCATCTGGGGTGGCATAGCTGGGTCTGGTTTGGGATGCTTGCAGATAGTTCTATGGCAACTTGAAAAACATTTTCCTCTGTAAGGTTTGGGAGAGCTGCTGTCCAGAAATAGCAGCTGCCGCCGCTCCTCTTTTTCTTCCTTTGCACTCTTGTGCCATCTGCTGGGCTGAGATGATCCACATGGTAATTCTAAGGAACAGCTGCAAACAGTTCCGAGCAGGAGAGTCATTCCTTACCCACCTCTCCAAGAGCATAAGGAATTCATCCCTGAGATTCATCTAGTTCAGCATCTTGTTCCTGACCATGGCTAGCCAGATGCTCCTGAAAACTCCCAACAACCTATCAACTGTCAGCCACAACCAAGAGCTGTGAGACAGTTACGGGATCTCAAGAGGAAGAGAGAACTGGAGGACAAACCGGAGGTGAGAGCAAAGACCAGATGCACAAGAAGATGTCAGAATGCAAGAAGATATTGTTCAACCAAGGCCCAGAATAAGAAGCCCTTGATACTCCTTTCCATGATCATATTCTAGGGATACAATCAGTTCAATTCCTATTGTATTGTGAGCTTACCTCATTTGCACTTCCAAACAGCTAAACAAAGTGTCCTTCAAAATTCATGCTTCTTTGACTTTTGCAATGGAGTTCTCCAATCCAGAAAAATATACAGAAATGCATATACTGGGAACCTAGTGCTCAAAAATGGATTACATTAGAAGAATATCTTGCAAAAATAAGTATCTTAAACAGAATGCACATAAAATACATTTATTAGAAAAATATGCACCAAAGTGCATATTAATATATACTTTTTAAAAAGTCTGTGTTCAGGAGAAAGAGACTCATGTTCTTGTCATTTAACCTTGGCGGAAGGTTCAAGACAAAAGGAAGGGCTCATCCACACAACACAGAGTTGAATGATGGCATTTGTTCTGCAAGGTGGATTGATGACCAGCAGCTTTGATGGAGGGCATGGCTTACTCGTCCTACTGGCTGTATTCGACCTCCAGAGTCAGAGGCAGCATGCAGGGAAAATGGGTGGAAGGACGTTTGTGGGTTGGCCACTGTGTGGACCAAAGGCTGACCTAGATGGTTCTGTTGATCCAGCATGGTTAGTCTTGTGTCCTGGTCAGAAGGAATTGACCGCTGCCCCCATCTGTAACTGCACTTTCCAGTTCTACAATTCACTTCAGAAATGTGTTGGATTAAGCCAGAAATGAAGTCAACTGGAATGGAGGGCAGAACAACCCAGGGGAATACCGAAGGAATAGAGCTGTGAGGGGCACATGGGGAACCTTTCATTCCTAATCATAATTCATGTGTGAGCAGCTCCATTGCAAAACTGGGTGCCCCAGTTACAGAACTGGGACATGAATGTCTTCCGGAAAGCAAAAACAAAACCTACACAAGTAAATTAAGTGCATCGATACGCTTGTTTCTCACCTCTTTTCTGGATGTGATCTTTGGGTCTTTTGGTCTCAGAATTGGGATTATTGTTTTAAGATTGAGTTCCTGCACTGCTCCTAGTGCCCAGAGAAATCCTTTCCCAAGAAAGTTGGAATTCCAGCAATTTGCAGCACTCCAGGGTGTCCTCCTCAGATTATTTTATCCCAACCTCTTCCCCTGGAAAAGAGGTGGATGGGCAGCTTGCACTTATGAGTCTCTTTCTGCTCATTTCGGCAGTGAAAGGATAACAGCCATTTCATATTTCCCCTTTTTATCTTCTTTATGGGTCTTTTTTGTTGAAACATGGAATCATGAATAAATAACATGGGAAGAAAAGGGCCATTTTAGCTATGTGGTTGGATCCACCACTCAGTTTTCTAGTCTTGCACAAGCTGGCAAAGAGCAGCCGGTTTCCATGGAAACAAAGGCCTGGCAGCGGGATGGGGAACCATTTGCATTGTTTGCTGATAAGGACAGGGGGACATTTCTAAAGCCCCCCCCTCCCCTCCCTCCCGGTCAGCCCTGGATTCAGTTCAGTGCTTGTGCTACTGTACGTGTTGTTTCGACCACGTTCCTGCAGGACTGATTATACACAAGAGGATCTCTCTACCCTGCTAGCATTCCTGGATTCTTTCTCTGGTTCACTGTGCTCTACATTCCACTCAGGGCTGAGATTAAATTTCTCCGGAGTCCCTGTTTGGTGCAGCTGCCACCAAAAGCAGCCGGCGGACGGGTGCTGAATGTTTAGAGGAAGCGTCGTCCAGCGACCTTCTATTTCTCCCTGGCTCCCTCCAAGGAAAAGAAGGTCACGTCGCAACACTCGTTCATTTTCATGGCAGCTGTGGCTTTGCTCCGACTGCTCCAGAGCGGTGCACTGGCAAACTGATGTGCGTTAAATGATAATAATATTTGTTTACTTACTTATTTAAAGTTTTTATAGACCATCCCCCTACTGGTGTCTCAGGACAGTTTACAACAAACAACAAGTAAAATAAGAATTAAAATGGCACGGCATGCGGTAATACAAGAATATAAAACACATTAAAACCAATTAAACATTAAAATAATGGGATAATAATGAGAGGAAGAGGAAAACAATGACATGCAAAAGGGATCTTGAGATGCCCTATTGAGGGAAAAAGATGGGGAGATGCTTTTCTGGCAGCCTTTGTGTGCTCAGCTGTGCTGGGACACCCAAGTTTGCTTTATCTGCAAGACTCAGGGTGAAGGCCAAAGTCACTGATCAAAATCCAGTTTGGCTTCTGGGGGCTGCAAGTTCATACTCTTCTCTTGTCGGCACATGAATCCAGTTCACAGAGGACGGTGCTTTCTGTCTGACCCCCGAAATCTCCAGAAAGCCAAGCCGCCCCCTCCCCCGAGTGTCACCTCTCCAGGAGGTGCACCACATATTTTTCCCATCGCCAAGAAGGGCCTCTCCCCGCAGCTTTGCAGTTGGCGAGCAGAGCAGCAAAACTGTCCAAGCAGCCCAGTTACTCAACTTGCCCTTTCCAAACTCCCCCACAGTTCCTCTTCCGGAGTGGCTCTGATCTCGGCGTGTGCCTTGCTTCAAAATCTCGGTTAGGGACTGCCAGAGCAGGCGCCTCGGCTGCTCCGGAGTCTGATTGGATTACGCTTGCAAAGGAGCTGACCCGTGTCATTGCTAACAAATGAGGCTCAAGTGTTGGATTAATTTTTCATGCCTCCGTGTGGCTCTGCATGGAACACGCTGACCATGTTGAACAAGGCCTGGTGGATTATGAACAGAACAGCGTATTCGGCTTCCTCTCTCATTTGTGTTGAACGCTGGAGGTTTCAGTTAGGGAATCCAGGTGGATTCCATCTCTGCGCATTCAGGAATGAGCTCGCCCACTCCACTGCTTCCAGCCCAGCCTAGGTATTGGATGAAGGACCCAGAGACTTTGTACTTTCTGAACACTCCAATGTCAGCTGAAGAGTCACTGTTTTTGGAAGGGGAAAACACATTTGGAGCAGCATGTTTTGTAAGCATTCAGCATGCAGCTCTGCTGCCGCCACTAGACGGCGACATTGTGTTTTATTCAACATGGAACAAAGCAAACGGAGGGCCAAAGCTAAGAATGGGGAATTTGTTTCAGTCCCATTTTGATCTGGATTTACCCAGCTTGTGGTTTCTGGACTGAACAGGGATTCAAATGCAATTGGCAATCAATGTCTGTACACTTTTGAGCTTCTTGCATGATCAAAAGATTCCCTGCATGGACAGGAGAGGAGAGGAGAGGAGAGGAGAGGAGAGGAGAGGAGAGGAGAGG
>JAIXND010000800.1:4981825-5001090 GCA_023646645.1 Varanus salvator macromaculatus | reverse complement strand
ACTTTGTCAAAGGCCTTGCTGAAATCCAGGTATACCACATCCACTGCGTCCCCTCCATCCAGCCATCTCGAAACCTTGTCATAGAATTCCACAAGGTTTGTCTGGCAGGACCTGTTTCTGCGGAAGCCGTGTTGTGTGGCTGTCAGCCTCCCTTCCCTATCTAGCATCACTAGATCTCTCTCTATTATGAGCCTTTCCATTGTTTTTCCTACAATGGACGTAAGGCTAACCGGTCTATAATTCCCCATGTCCTTCCTACTACCCTTTTTGAAAATTGGGACCACCGATGCCACCCTCCAGTCCTCTGGAACTTCACCTGTTCTCCACGAGGCCTCAAAAATGGAGCCCAGCGGGCGTGAGAGAACCCCTGCCAACTCTCTAAGTACTCTCGGGTGTAATCCGTCAGGGCCTGGAGCCTTTGTAAAGTCCAATGCCCTGAGGAGCCCCTCGACTTCAAGGGGGGTGACTCTAATCTCTGCCCCTAAGTCCCCAGCCTCATCCAATCTCCTATACGGATATCCCCCATCCCGCTTTGGGGAGAACACAGAGGCAAAATAGTCATTTAGCATCTGTGCCTGTTCCCTCATGTCAGTCACTGGATCACCTTCCTCCTTATTTAGTGGTCCCACCACTTGTCTCCCCTTCCTTTTCCTATTTACATGCTGAAAGAAGCCCTTTTTGTTGCTCTTGATATTCTTGGCAAGTCTCAGCTCATAATCAGCCTTAGCCTTGCGAAGAATCCTTCTGCAACGGGCCGCCTCCTCCCGGTATACCCTTTTGTCTATTTCCCCCAGTACACATTTCTTATGGAGGCTCCTCTTCCATCTAATCCCCCTAACCACCTCCTTTCGCATCCATGGCGGCACTCTCCTCTGCCTCCCCACCTTACTGACTAGAGGTATCGTCAGGGCTTGAGCCTGCAAAACCTCCCTTTTGAGTGCCATCCACCCCTCCTCAACTCGCTTACCTTTCAGTAACCTATCCCAGGAGACTTTCCCCAGTCTGGCCTTCAGTTGGCCAAAGTTGGCCCTCTTGAAGTCCCAGCTTCTAGTGCTCGCCCTGCTGCACGGCCCCAGTCCCCTGATCTCAAAGCAAAGGATGGAGTGATCACTCGCATCCAGAGCTCCCCTAATCTGTACTTCATCTATCAGCTCCTCCCTATTGGTCAAGACCAAGTCCAGGATGTTTCCCCCCCTCGTCGCCTCTCAGACCCTCTGTGTGAAAAACCCACCCTCTAGAGCTTCTAGGAAGCGACGTGACCTGGCTGTCACCGCCGAGTGAGTCTCCCAAGTAATATCCGGGAGATTGAAATCCCCCATAATTACTGTGTCTCTCCCCCAAGATATCCTTAGAATCTGGCCTGTCAGGACATCATCCAGGGTCTCAAGTTGACCTGGAGGGCGATAACATACCCCCATTGTCAGGTCTCTTTCCCTGTCAAAACCCCTAAGTTTCACCCAGACTGCCTCTACCGAATCCCCATCTGTGCTGCACTCTATCTCAACTGCATCCTATCCCTTCCCTGACATATAAAGCCACACCCCCACTTCTCTTTCCCTTCCTGTCCTTTCTAAAAAGGTGATACCCTTCTATGTTTACATGCCAGACTTGCCTTTCATCCCACCAAGTTTCTGTGATTCCCATCAGATCATATCCTCCTATTCCCAGGAGAGCTTCAAGCTCTTCCTGCTTATTACTCATGCTCCTAGCATTGGTGTACATGCACCTCAACTCCTTCCCACCGCTTCCTTTCCTTGGAGTGCCCAGCATCCTCCTTCCTCCCATCCTCCCTGGTACCTGGCCCCTCTCTGTAGAAGTCCTGTCAGTCCCTGCAGTATCTCTAAAGCCCTGCTCCCAGAGCCCCGATTCTCCCTGCACACTTGTCCAGTGCAGACACATTACTGGGGGGCCTGAACCCACCCCCCACTGGCTCAGTTTAAAGTCTTCCAGACGAAGCTCGCTAGAGCATCTCCAAAGGACCTTTTCCCCATCCTCGTGAGGTGTAACCCATCCCTTGCCAGAAGTCCATTGGCAAGAAAACGAGTGCCGTGGTCGAGGAACCCGAAGCGTTCCTTCTGGCACCACACCCTAAGCCAGTCGTTCACCTCAGAGGCCCTCCTGTCCCTGCCTGGCCCAAACCCCCGGACAGGTGAGATTGACGAGAAGGCCACTTGGGCCTTCAGTTCCCTGAGTTTCTTCCCCAAGGCCAAAAAGTCCCTGGTGATCCCGACCACCCCCTGCCTGGCCACGTCGTTTGTGCCCATATGGATCACCAGGAGTGGCTGGTGACCCCCGGAGCGAACAAGACGCTCCACTCTGTCCTTCACATGCCGGATGCATGCGCCCGGCAGGCAGCAAACCTCCCTTGTCTCAAGGCTGGGGCGGCACACCGCCGCCTCAGTGCCCCTCAGCAGGGAGTCCCCAACAACTATCACCCGCCGCCGTACCTTCTCGGTGCTGGTGGGCAGCCGTGCCCTGGTCCTCGCCTCTCCTGCAGTGGCTCCCTTGCCTCCTGATGTCCCAGGCTGGGGGTCCTGCTGGTCCCCCGAGGCCTCGTCAGCCCCAGCCTCCCCAAGTGGAGAGAACCTGTTTCCCAGCTCCAGATTGGTGCCAGGAGGAGGAGGAGGCCGTGCTGGCCTCCTCCTCCTGTGGGTGACATACCTCCATGTCTCCGCAGCTGCTCCTCCCATGGTCTCTCCCTCAGCCCTCTGTCGAGAGGGGGGCTGCTGCGGGGGGCCTGGAGAGCTCTCTCGGCCCTCAGGCACCTCACCTCCTCTTCTAGCAGGGTCACCACCTTGCACCGAGGGCAAGTGTATCCCTGCCTCTCCTGGGGGAGACCCTGCCTCTCCTGGGGGAGATGGCGTCCCTGGGTGGGCAGTCAGCCTGTCAATGCATGTGGCATACTGGTTGTGCAACGGACAACCTTCTTCAGGGGCACAATAGCACAAAAAATGCAGAACGTGGAAGGTGCATGCTGTGAAGGCATTACTCAGGGCTCGATCCCTGGTGAGCGCCATCCAAACCCAGGCCAGGAGCTCAGACATACAGCCACACCAAGCAAACCAGAGTCCAGTGGGCTCATCCCAGGGAATCCAATAGATTCCCACCCCCAAAACGTCCTCCTGCACCCCAAGCGTCACCAACAGCCGCCAGGGCCTGAACAGCAGCGAAAGGGCAAAATCCTTCTGACCTAAAGGGATATTACATGCCTAAAGGGGATATTAAATGCCATGAAACACGGCAGCAAATGAGCTTGTCTGTTAGTTGCAAGGTTAGAAATGCTCTCTTGTTCTGAATGCCAGAGGTGCGGCCCGGAAACATCTGGTTGGTACAGCAGGCATCCAGCCTAGCCGCAAGAAGAAAAGCTGTGGACAGGGACCCCACCCCATGCACTGTCAACCTGGTGTGCCATATATATGACCATAAATGCAATAATTATAATAATGAGCCTGCTGTGGAGGGTGTGGGCATCAGTGGCGGCCGAGGGAGAGGCGTGGAGTGCTATTATTCAGGGTTCAAGCCATCTGGTCGAGCTCTCTTCCAGGATATGCTGTCCTGTCACCAAACCAGATCTCTCCGGTTCCTTTTCTCCCCACTCAGCTACAGTCCTCCCTCAACCCTAAAGGCTGAGCATACCTTTGAAAGGGCCAAGTTAGGGATCAGTGCGTCTGCACACTTCGGGGTTCCCATGGATCACAACATTTTGGCTCTGCACAGGCTACAACTCAGAGGATGAGTTTACTATTCATATTTGGGGTGCTTCTTTGTGAATTTTAACCTTCAAGTGCGTTAGTGCTGAATCTGGGTTATCATTTCTTTTTTGAAAAGACTCGCTCTTGTTTCAGGGGGCAAGTACCTCCAAGTTCCCCCCTTTCTGGGAATGGCCGCATCCACTGAATTTGGCTGGTTCAGCGGGGATGAGAATTTAGTTTCAGTTTGGGCTTGCAAGACTTTACCAAATTTGGCTAATTTCGCATTCAGAAGAGGAAGAACGTGAAATGTTGATTAACCGAATGTAGGAGAAAACAAATTTTGCAGGAGAAAGCTAATCTCACAGACATGCCCATCCCTAGTTCTAATGCTATTGACACAGGGATAAAAATTTCTCTGTATCCACTCTCTTCATTTCATGCATAGTTTTATACACTAGTGACCTGTCTCTTCTAAGACACTTCTTTTCTAAATTATTTCCAATCCCTCACATAGCATGGAATTAACTCATTTTGCACTTGCTCCACACTGAGTTAACAGTTTCTCAGAGGCTGACTTGTGGCCCAAGATCTTTTTTCAGCTTAGCTTCATGTCAGACTCCATCAGTGGATGTGAGAACCTGGGGTTCTATTATAGCTTATCAGTTCAAAATGTCTTTCTTATTGTCTCATTTCACACCTTTAAACTCCTTAGTTCATGCATTCTGAGACAGAACTTTGGAGTCCTTTCTGGTCTTCAATACTGGCCAATACTGGTTGGAGCTTGACACCCATCATTACAGCCCAGCAGACTAGTTGTCCAAGGAGATGCTTTGGACGAAACTCCATGGACTTCCCAGTCTTCTGCCTCCACAATTCAATGCGTCCGATGTGATGGCAGAGGGGGCAGAACAGCAGTGGGTCCCTTCTTGTACTTTCCCTCAACCAGTGAGCGGACTGCCTGATGAGGTCCACCCTTTCTGCAACACAGTAGCAGAAATCTTCAGCAAACCCACAGCTGTATGGACACATGCCTTGGCCAAAAAGCTCCCTTGGTTCTAATAATGCTATAGACAGTCCCTGAAAACACAATGTAGGGATAGAGACCACGGTTGCTTCCACAAAAGAGAGAAGTTCAGCAGTGTCTTTTTAAAAGGGGAAGTATTTGGGCACTGGCTGAAGCAGGATAGACTAACAGGACAAATAACATTTGTAGGAGTCAGGTAAAAACACCCTTTGAAATCAGAAACAGGGTCCCTGGTTCTGAACATAGAGAAGAGAACCAGTTTTATAATGCAGACAGCTCTAGTTTTGGCGATGAGCTGTTTAAATCCTGGTTAGTGTGTTGTGGTGCTGAGTGACAGGTACTGTGAGATGCAATTTCAACACCACATCATGGGCTCATCGTCTAAAGGGCATTACTCATCTCTTCAAGGACATCTTTATCAACTTTATAAACATTTATGATCTTGAAGGACATATTTGTTGGAGATATGGATCAGGAAATTTTATTATGCCTGCATTTTCCAAATATACAGAAGGCTAAACAAAAATGAATTGAATTTAAATCTAGTTGTTGCCTAGTTTTAATCTTTGTTGTTATGTGTCATCGAGTAATCTCCAGGTTATGGTGACCCTTTGAATGAAAGCCCTCAAAATGTCCTGCCCTTGATAGCCCTGCTCAGCTCTTGTCAACTCCAGGATGTAAAGTCAGTCCATCAATATTTGGTCGTCCTCTTCTTTGACCCATAACTTTCCCCAGCATGATTACCTTCTCCAGGGAGTCTTGCCTTCTCATGATGTGACATTTAATCTAGTGTGGGGCATTTCGCATCTTCCCTTAACATTCCAGGGAAAACTGTGAGTGGAATCCACCGACTTCTTGTCCATACTGTGAGTGGACTATATGGGCTTCTTTATTGTTCTCAATAAAAGCAAGTTGTATTTAAGCCACACCCCAATTGGGATGGCCTCGGAGACCCCAAACATGGAATCTGTTGGTCATCCAGTAGAGAACAGAAGGGATAGTGGGGGTCAGTGAATCATGGAATACTAGAATTGGAAGGGGTCAAGAGGCCATTGGGTCCAAGCCCCTGCTCAAGGCAGGCTTCCAAGTTAAAGCAACCCTTCCAGATGGCTGTCCAGATGTCTCTTGAATGCCTCCAGTGTGGGAGAGCCCACAACTTCCTGAGGTCATTGATCCCATTGTTGTACTGCTCTAAAAGTCAGGAAGTGCTTCCCAATGTCCAGCCAGAATCTTGATTCCTGTACCTTGAGCCAGTTATTCTGTGCCCTGCACTCTGGGATGATCAAGAAGACATCCTGTCCTTCCTCTTGGTGACAACCTTTCAAGTACTTGAAGAGTGCTATCATATCTTCCCTCAGTCTTTTTTCCCCCAATGTATATCCTGCCTTTTTCCTACCAAGGGCTCAAGGCAGCTGACATCATGCTCCTCCTCCATCTTATCCCCACAACAACAACCCTGTGAGGTAGGTCAGGCTGAGAGTCTGTGACTGGCCCAAAGTCACCCAGTTGGCTCCATGGCCGAGCGGGGACTCGAACCCGGATCACCTGAGTCCCAGTCCCACGCTCTTAACCACGACACCACACTGGCTCTCACACCACACTGGCTCTCAGATAAGGTAAGACAGAGAAGTCCTGTCTTATCTGGGCTACACATGCACAGCGCTTCCAATCTCTCCTCAGAGGGCTTTACCGCCAGTCTCTGGATCATCCTTGCTGCCTTCCTCTGAATGCTCTCCTGCTTGTCTGCATCTTTCTTCGACTGTGGTGCCCAGAACTGGACGCAGGACTCCAGAGGAGGCCTAACCAGTGCTGAGTAAAAGTGATCCGGGAAGTGATCCTTCTATGAAAGATCAACCCAAAATACCGTTGGCCTTCTTTGCAGCCACATCACATGGTTGATTCATATTCAGCTTGTCTCACCATTCTTCCTACGTTTTGCTGGACTGACTTTTTTGCCTATCTAGCTAGAACATCCTGGAGCAGGAGGGAAGGAGGATGCATGGCTTCAGGGTACCTCATATTTTGGCCTCTCCAGTCTCCTTTCCTTCACACTCACCGAAACACCTTCCCACCCCACTTTACCATCTCTTCTTGACCTTGGGGAGCAGCTGCTGTGGTGGCTTGCCATGTGGGCTGCAAGGAGATATGGGTTAGTGGCAGAGCTCCAATGTCCAGTTCCAACATTGGAGGTCAACCTTGAACCTCAGGTCTGGGAATCCAAAGGAAATCCTACATCCACTCAGACACTGTCCAGGGGCCATAGGTTTTGTCGCACATCCTGTGTGGTTGCCCATAATCTTCTGAAGTTGGAAGGCACAAGCATCCACTGGAACGTTCCTCCGCTCCCATGCTCCTCCCATGCTCAGAAACATTGAGTTGAGGAGGAGGGGCAGAAAGGCCATCTTGGTTTGGGGGAAGCTGGTGGCACCTTGTTCCCCCTTTCCTCCACTCTGGGACCCCTGCAGCATCTGTCCCAAAGATGGCCTTCCATCTTCAGAACTCCAGCCAGTCTGGGGAGAAATGTGCCAGATGGGAGGGTGGGTCCCCAGTGTGACCTTGTAAGGCTTTTCTGAAGTTGGGAAGGGAGCCCCCCTTTTCCTACGGCAGCCAGATAACAACCACCAACCACAGATGCACCCTTCGTCTCTTTCTCATGAACCGAGGAAAGGCTTTGATAAATATTCATGACTCTGATTTGCGTATGAAAAAAAATCATGCCTTCTTTTATAGAAAACAGCTATTTGATGTTGTCTTTGCCTTTAGCAAATTTCGGTAGGTATGTGATCCCCCCACCCCACCCCCGCACTGCCATGGTTATTTTTCACAGCTCTGTGTAGCAAGAATTTGAAATTCTCCTTTTTTTTCAGTTTTCAGCTAATACCCTGCAAAGCTGCAATCCATATGAATAGAATTAATTCCTTAGGGGTCACTTTTGCTTGTACCATTTCACTAACAAAGCTGATGCTGATGTAATGTACAGAATTTCACATGTAATATTTATAATTTCTAAGGAGCTCTTGTTCTAAAACTGTAATAATCCAATACCACCACATATGAATATATGCCTCTTTCTGATTACATCTCCAACCTGTTGTAACATTGTGTTTGCTCTCCTTGTAAGATGATCAGCGTAACATAATATTGGTGTCACACTTTTTATGAATTCTCCCCATGGACTGTTGATACCTTTTAGTTTTTTGGGTTATCCAAAATACATCCCTTTAGTTTCTATTGGCTGGTCAATGACCAAATAATGGATTGATTGATTGATTGCTACCCCTTTAGTTTCATTCTAAACTTATCCAAACACTGTCATCTCATACTGTTTTCAATCCACCTCCATTTTTATCTGAACCAACCTAATAGCAACACATTCCCTGGCCTAACATGCAGTTTAGAGTGAAGTTACCCTTCAGACTTCCTTGTATTTTGCAAATTTGAAAGCCGTGTACAGAAAAGCTAGAGAAAAGTTGCATTTAAAAATGAATATGCTTCAGGAAAGTTGCATACAAAAATAATAACTGGAAGAAAGTTATACACCAAGGTCAATGTGCATCTTCATGCATTTACAGAATTATTATAATTATTCCTTTGGCATGCACATGGTAGGCATGTCATGAGTGGAGCTGGCGGGAGCCGGGGGTCAGACTAGATGGCCCGGGGGACCCCTTCTGACTGGCTCTGTTTCTCTGTTTTCATGATAATTGTTGTTGTTGTTAGTCGCGAAGTCGAGTCCGACCCATCGCGACCCCATGGACAACATTCCTCCAGGCCCTCCTGTCCTCCACCATCCCCCGGAGTCCACTCAAGCTCACACCAACCACCTCAGTAACTCCATCCAACCACCTCATCCTCTGCCGTCCCCTTCTTCTTTTGCCATCTATTGTTCCCAGCATTAGACTCTTCTCCAGGGAGTCCTTCCTTCTCATTAGGTGGCCAAAGTATTTGAGTTTCATCTTCACTATCTGGCCTTCTAAAGAGCAGTCAGGGTTGATCTCCTCTAGGACTGACTGGTTTGATCGCCTTGCGGTCCAAGGGACTCGCAGGAGTCTTCTCCAGCACCACAACTCAATGGCCTCAATCCTTTTGCGCTCAGCCTTCCTTATTGTCCAGCTTTCACAGCCATACATTGCAACTGGGAAAACCATAGCCTTGACTATACGTACTTTTGTTGGCAGGGTGATGTCTCTGCTTTTTAGTATGCTATCTAGATTTGCCATAGCTTTCCTCCCCAGAAGCAAGCGTCTTTTAATTTCTTGGCTGCAGTCCCCGTCTGCGGTGATGTTGGAGCCCAGGAAAATAAAATCTGTCACTACCTCCATTTCTTCCCCATCTATTTGCCAGGAAGTGAGAGGACCAGATGCCATGATCTTAGTTTTCTTAATGTTGAGTTTCAAGCCAACTTTTGCGCTCTCCTCCTTCACCCGCATCAAGAGGCTCTTTAGTTCCTCTTCACTTTCTGCCATGAGAGTGGTATCATCTGCATATCTGAGGTTGTTGATATTTCTCCCAGCAATCTTGATTCCAACTGGTGATTCATCTAGCCCTGCCTTTCTCATGATGTGCTCTGCATATAAGTTGAATAGGCAGGGTGACAGTATACAGCCTTGCCGAACTCCTTTCTCAATTTTGAACCAATCAGTGGTTCCGTGTCCGGTTCTCACTGTTGCTTCTTGACCTGCATATAGGTTTCTCAAGAGACAAATAAGATGGTCTGGTACTCCCATCTCTTTAAGCACTTGCCACAATTTGTTGTGATCCACACAATCAAAGGCTTTAGCGTAGTCAATGAAGCAGAAGTAGATCTTTTTCTGGAACTCCCTGGCTTTCTCCATGATCCAGCGTATGTTGGCAATTTGATCTCTAGTTCCTCTCCCTCTTCGAAATCCTGCCTGTACTTCTGGTAGTTCTCGGTCCACATACTGCTGGAGCCTAGCTTGTAGGATTTTGAGCATCACTTTGCTAGCATGTGAAATGAGTGCAATGGTGTGGTAGTTTGAACATTCTTTGGCATTGCCCTTCTTGGGGATCGGAATGTAAACTGACCTTTTCCAGTCCTGTGGCCACTGTTGAGTTTTCCAAATTTGCTGGCATATGGAGTGTAGCACTTTAACTGCATTGTCTTTCAGGATTTTGAATAGCTCAGCTGCAATGCTGTCACCTCCACTAGCTTTGTTGTTGCTCAGACTTCCTAAGGCCCATTTCACTTCACATTCCAGGATGTCTGGCTCGAGATCAGTGACCACCTCATCGTGGTTATCAGGGATGTTAAGCTCTTTCTTGTATAGTTCTTCTGTGTAATCTTGCCACCTCTTCTTAATCTCTTCTGCCTCTGTTAGGTCCCTGCCATTTTGGTCCTTTATTATGCCCATCTTTGCATGAAATGTTCCCTTCATATCTCTAATTTTCTTGAAGAGATCTCTGGTCCTCCCTATTCTATTGTTTTCTTCTATTTCTTTGCACTGTTCATTTAGGAAGGCATTCTTATCTCTTCTAGCTGTTCTCTGGAATTCTGCATTCAATTGTTTGTATCTTTCTCTTTCTCCCTTTCCTTTCGCTTCCCTTCTTTCCTCAGCTATTTGTAAAGCTTCCTCAGACAGCCATTTTGCTTTCTTGCCTTTCTTTTTCTTTGGGATGGTTTTAGTTGCTGCCTCTTGTACAAAGTTGCGAACCTCCGTCCATAGTTCTTCAGGCAATCTGTCTATCAGATCTAATTCCTTAAATCTATTTGTCACCTCTACTGTATATTCATCAGGGATATGATTTAGGTCATACCTGAGTGGCCGAGTGCTTTTCCCTACTTTCTTCAACTTAAGTCTAAATTTTGCAACCAGAAGCTCATGATCTGAGCCACAGTCAGCTCCTGGTCTAGTTTTTACTGACTGTATAGAGCTTCTCCATCTTTGGCTGCAGAGCACATAGTCAATCTGATTTCTGTGTTGACCGTCTGGTGATGTCCATGTGTAGAGACGTCTCTTGGGTTGTTGGAAAAGAGTGTTTGCTATGACCATCGTATTCTCTTGACAAAATTCTACCAGCCTGTGTCCTGCTTCATTTTGTACCCCAAGGCCAAACTTGCCTGTTATTCTGGTTATCTTTTGGTTTCCTACTTTAGCATTCCAATCCCCCATGATGATAAGGACATCATTTTTTGGAGTTAATTCTAGCAGGTGTTGTAGGCCTTCATAGAACCAGTCAACTTCAGCCTCTTCAGCACCAGTGGTGGGGGCATAGACTTGGACTATTGTGATGTTGAATGGTTTGCCTTGGATTCGAACTGAGATCATTCTGTCATTTTGGAGATTGTATCCCAGTACTGCTTTCCCTACTCTTTTATTGACTATGAAGGCTACTCCATTTCTTCTGAATGATAATTGTAGACCTTTGGAAAAAGACAAGTAGTCAGGAGAAACCAAAGGTACGAGTGGTCTTTGCTGCAAAAGTGGGGCAATTTGGAAAGTATACCCCACTCATAGCAAGAGTCTCACTTTCCCGATTCCCAAGCAGCTAATCCACAAATTGATGCACATTTTTAATGCTTTCCCAAACCTCTAAAGGTAAAGGTAAAGGTTTCCCCTTGACGTTATGTCCAGTCATGCCTGACTCTAGGGGGCGGTGCTCATCTCCATTTCCTGGCCGAGGGAGCCAGCGTTTGTCCGCAGACAGTCTCCGTGGTCATGTGGCCGGCATGACTAAACACCGAAGTGCACAGAACGCTGTTACCTGCCCACTGAAGTGGTACCTTTTCATCTACTTGCATTTGCATGCTTTCGAACTGCAATGTTGGCAGGAGCTGGGACGGCGCACGGGAGCTCACCCCAAGTGCAGATTCGAACCGGCGACCTTTCGATCAACCAGCTCAACAGCACAGCGGTTTAAACCACTGCGCCACTTGCAGTCCCTCCCAAACCTCTAGGTCCTTGGAAATTTCAAAAATTCATCCCCACTTTTTGTAGAAAAAAGGAATTTTGACAGCTTTGACATCTTGCTGTCAAAACTCTGGATCTTTTTAAATTTAAGTGCTTTTGACTGCAGTTTGGGGTTATTTACGTTCCAGTCAGAAATATCCCAATGTCCAATCAGCTTCATTTTTAAAGAGACCTTGCTTTTGACACTTCCCTGTCAAAATTCCTTTTCCCTGGGAAAAGGGTGGAACTTGTTCACCTTTTCAGGGATGTAGAAAGGCCAGGGAAAGTGTGAAATGTGTGTCAGCATGTGGGCAGGACTGAAAGGTGGACAGAGAATTTGCTTCAAAAGGGTCTTAATCCTCAAACACTCCAGCTGCCCCTACTTGTGTTCATGTGAACTAGTTTCTGTTGTTCTGGGGGGCATACAAGCCTCAAAATTCCCTAGAAATTTAACCTGAATAGTCTGGGAGGGTGTGGATAGTAGCAAATTCTTGTCTATTGAGAGAACATTGACAACTGGGATAAAATTGGCAATTCTGGATTTTTGTGATCTCCACTCTGTTTGTGAGCAGAGAAATGGGGGTAGGACAGCTCAGTGAATGTCCCCAAGGAGAGAAATTCTCAACTGTGTCTCCCCATTAGCAGGGTTCTAGCATAGCTACGTTTTTCATACATATTTTAGTTTTGTGCTGACACATTGCATTGGTGGACTGTGCTGTGAGCCAGGTATTCCCTCCCCAGCAAGCCAGACTTTCTAGCATAGAAACATAGAAACAGAGCGAGTCAGAAGGGGCCTCCTGGGCCATCTAGTCTGACCTCCAGCACCATCCGGCTCCGCTCATGACATGCCCACCATGTGCATGTCCAGCCTGTCTTTGAACACCCTCACCGATGGGGCCTCAACAACCTCCCGTGGAAGCCCATTTCACGCCCTCGGGGTCCTAACTGTCAGGAAGTGCTTCCTGGCATACAAATTGAACCTTGGCTCCCTGAGCTTTGCTGCATTGGAGCGCGTCCTGCCTTCCTCTGCAGGGGAGAACAGGCCTCTCCCCACTAGCACTTCTTGTAAGCATCTTTATTCTACACAGAAGTCTCTGAATATACACAAAGAGAGAAGTTGAACCCTCTCTGCCCCCACTTTACCTAAAGCTTTGCTTATGAGCCCTTCTGGGCTTGTCTCAGGAAGGAGGGGCGCTGTGGAACCGGGGGCACCTGCGTTCTCCACTCTGAACCCCTACTTGGTCCAGCTTGGGGCTGTGATGAGGGGCCTTTGGGTCCATCTCCTCCGGAGGTTGGAGTTCTCCACCCGAGAGACTACTCACCTCCAAATCCCCTCCCTCCTGACATTGTTGTTCTTTTTCTTCTTCATTCCCACAGGCAGGTGGACAGGGCCCCATAGCTACCCTTGATCGACTCGCATCCAGAGCAGGCTCAGACTGGTACTGAGAAACTGGGGCTGCAGGTGGAGGCTTGTCTGTTACAAGAACAACTCCGTTATCAGAGTTCAAGCTCTCAGCCCAGGCTGGGTCAGCCAACTCCCCATCATCCACAAACACAGAGCTGCCGTCCCCACCAAAACAGTCAGCTTCTCATCGTGCCTGGGAAACTCCCCAGAACACAATGCAGGTGAGTGAGATCAGCATCACGTCTGCCTCCTAGGACAAGGCGGGGCTAGAGTCACGCCAAGAGAAGTCCCCCAATTTCCCAAGTTCTTCTTCCTCAATGAAAGATGCTTCCATTTTCAGACTCATTCACAGGGTGCTTGGTCATTCATGTGTGTGAAGCAGTTGAGCTTATCTAATCGCTGCGAGGTGGACAAGAGCACTGGGTGTGTTTTAATCTCTATAGTACTTCTCATATGTGTTCATACTCTGAAAGGATTGTCCTCACTCTGTGTTTGCTTATTATGACATGCTGTCAAGCCATTTCTGACTTATGGTGGCTCCAGGAATGAACGCCCTGCCAATCACAGAATTGTACTATTTTACTGTTGTACTGTTGTACTATCAAGCTGTAGTAGGGTTGGAAGGGGCCGAGAAGGCCCTCAGGTCATATACCCGGCTCAGTGCAGGACTCCCCGTTAAACTGTCCTTCCCAAAGGGCTGTCCAGCTGCATCTTGAATGCCTCCAGGGTGAGAGAGCCCACCACCTCCATAGGTCATTGGTTCTATTGCTGTCCAGCTTTAATAGTCAAGAAGTTCTTCCTGATGTCCAACTGAAATCTGACGTCCTGTACATGAGCCTGTTGTTCCATGTCCTGCACTCTGGTTTGACCAAGGAGAGATCTGGCCTTCCTTTTGGGGACCATCTTTCAAGGGCTTGAAGAGAGCTACCCTACCTCCCCTCAATCTTTTCTTCTCAAGGTTAGACATGCCCAGTTCTTTCAATCTCCTTGTGGGCTTGTTTCCACTCCCCAGATCAATGCTGGCGCCCTCCTCTGAATCCTTTCCCTTTGTCCTGTCCTTGGCAGCCCTGCTCAGTTCTTGCAAACACAAGTTCCATCTCATAGTTCATCTCCCTGTCCTCCTCTGCCTTAGACTTTCCCTAGCGTGATTATCTCCCCTTGTGAGTCTTATTTATTTACGCTTTATAGCATGGGTCCTCAAACTACGGCCCACGGGCCAAATCCAGCCCACCATGCCCATTTACCTGGTCCACCTGAGAGGTTTTGGACTCGGGGCGAGCGTGCGGGTGGGCGCGCACCCGGCCGCTTGCTCACACAGAGATTGTTTTGGACTTGCTCAGAGAAAATGATCTCCGTGTGAGCAAGCCGGTACCTTGCCTCGTGGGCCTCTGCCCCTGCTTCGCTGCGCGCACCCCTCCACCCCCTCACCGGCCCAGCTCCCCGCTGGCACTGCCTTGGCGGCCTGCGCCCACTGCCGGCACCTTCAAACTGGCCCCCTGTAGAAAAGGTTTGAGGACCCCTGCTTCATAGGCTGCCTGAGAACATCTTCCAAGCATTCAGGTCCAGCCACATGAAAGCGTCCCTTCTCTATGCTGAACGGCTGTCCGTTTCCCACCACATTTCTCATGGTTTGCATGAGAAACCGAGTGAGTTTTGTGGGCAGGCAGAGAGACGCTTTCCTCTCATCACAGGTGGCCCTGCTAGCATCACAACCTGAACCGTCTCTGTTTTCCAGCCTGTGGATTTTCTTTCATCATGTTTATGGTCTGCCTTTATGGCTGATAAATCAAACCTTGCACTAGTTTGGCTTTTGGTGCCCTTCACCTGGGTTAAAATATTACACTGATGGTCATTCCCGAAGTGGGTTTAGTGCCATCTTCCTCGAAGCCCTTCCCAGGCTTTGTTTACCTGTCACCAGGTGTATTTCCCCTTCAGCTGTAAATTGACCTCGAGCAACGTTTGGATTCAGGTTAGAAGGAGCCTGCACATGGTGGTGTAGCTGAGGCAGGGAGTGCAGGGGCTCAGCACCGGCACTTTTCGATTAGCAGGATGTTGACCCTCTCTGCCCCACCCTTCTCAAAATGTGCTGTTCTCTCCGAGATTCGCTTACAGATTTAGCAGAGGATGGTTTCACAGGAACAAGATATTGTTGGGACCGGTCCCTGCTGTAATGCAAAGCATTTGAGGGTGGCCCATCTTGAGTGGGAAGTTCAGATGCAGCAACTTGACACAAGACTTGCTCCTGGTGGAACCAAGAACTTCTCAACTTGCTTTGTTGACAACTGCCTTTTGGAGGATTTAGGACTCTTTTTTCAGGGAGTAGCTATAGGGAATGTTATGGTGGCCAATTTTATTTCAAAACTTAGCACTGCATTGGCTGGTGGCAAGATAGAATCTTTCAATAAAGTGAGATAACTGTCATCCGTTTAGTCTTGTGAGTTATGCCACACTTGTGAGTTCCACTATACACAATCTGCACAAATTGTGCAGATATCTTTGCCCCACAGGCAAAGATACAGCGAAGGCCTTATTTTCCAGGAATTTTAGTTTCAGTCTATTTTAAGGTTTAATTTTAAATCTTTGTGCAGCTGCTAGTTCTTGCTCTAGTTCTTATTTCTTTTTTATACTGAAGTTTTATCCATTTAAATATTTATATACTGCATTTTATGTTTTTAAATGGTTTTAAATGTGAACTACCCAAGGAGTTTCAACTATTGGGCAGTATAAAATGAAGTAAATAAATAGACATAGGAATAGGAACATGAAGAGATACTTGTTGGATCTGACCATTCACCCTCTCATCCAGTTCTGGAGGGGCACACTCATGGAAGGCTTTCCTTATAGAAACAGAGTGAGTCAGAAGGGACCTCCTGAGTTATCTAGTCTGACCCCCAGTTCCAGTCATGATACACCTACCTTCTGTTGGGGCAGCTTCGGCATCCAAAATCCCTCCCAATGTTTTGGCCTACAACTCCCCATCAGCTCCAGTGAACATGATCCATGGGCAGGGATTATGGGATTTGTTGTCAAAACACTGGTAGACAGTCAGGTTGGGGAAGGCCAAGTTATGCTTTGGGGTTCCCTGCACCATTTTGTAGCAGTCCCATCTTGGATATTCTGAAGCAGAGAGTTCCCCAACCTCCTTGAAGAGAGCTATTGTAGTAATAGTATCTTGTTTTCTCTTCTGTATACACAAAAGCAAAGATGTAGCCAGGATTGTAGTGGCCAAGCATCAAGCCTTGTGTCATTCAGAGGCTAGAATACGAGCCACTTCCTCTTTCTGCTGATACAGGGATGGGAGCTGCGTCAAACAGGGCTGTGTCCACATGAAAAATGAGGACTATAAATGTGTAAAAGGAGGGAAGAAGGGGTTGTTACGTGTATATTCTCAGAGAAAGTCGTTGTGCTCTTAGACATTCTTATCATTGTGTGTAAGAGGAACTTGATTGATCTTTGGGGCACATGAGCTGTGTTTACGGTTTAGGGTGGTTTTGTTATATGGCTTTTGGAATTATTGGGGAATATCCTATTGTGTCCTTGTTCTTGTGGGAGGAGGTGTTTGGGCAATGGGCCAATCACACTTAGGAAAAGCACTCCCAAACGAGTGGAAGCCCTTGCTTCTGGAAAAGTTAGCGAAGCTCATGGAAGGGAGCAAAACAGACTGTCCTGAAGCGTTATTGTTCAAGCAGTTGGTTTTGCCCCTTGAATTTTGCCCACTGGATTTAGGCATTGTTTTAGCATTGCAACCCTTCCTATTGTGCATTATTATCTTTCAGATGCAGCTCTACTACTACTACAGAACAAGAACAAAAATTTCCACAGTAGATGATACCCTGAGATACTGTAAAGGGCAGGATATAAAAACTTTAAGTAAACAAATAAATAAAAATATCCCAGTTTTGCACACCCAGCATCAGGCGCCATTAGTGGCTTAGCACGTATTACATGCGTTATTTCCCACCCTTTCCAGAGAGTCTACATTTTCAGGGAGGTAGAAATGTGCGAGCTATGGCATTTTGACAGCTGGGTGCCAAACCCATACCTCTTTCTATTTCACTCTATCTATTATTCTACTTTTCTGGACTGGGCTAATCATTCCCTCCACAGGGACATATGGATATGTATATGCATACGTCCCTGCCGAAACCCAGGGATTACCCCAATTTTAAAGGAAACCTGAGCTTCGACAGCTGTCAAAATTCTGTGTTCAGTGCTGTCACACTATTAAATATGCAATACAGGGTTATTTCATAAGAAGGTGGTACCTGTTGTTTGATAGGTGGAGAATCACAGACTCATAGAATAGTAGAGCTGGAAGGGGCCATGAGGACCATTGGGTCCAACCCACTGCTGTGGCAGGGCACCAATTTGCACCATCCCACTCAAAATATCTCTGACACTGTCGTACAAGAGGTGTGCGCAGAGCTTGTGCAGCACATACTCCTGTAACCAACTGCTGAGAGCAGAGTGGCCACAGGCCCGCGTCTCTGGCACAGCGTAAATGAGATGTTCAGAGATGCAGGCTCCCCAGGAATCCTTTTCCTCTTCAGGCGCATCCATGCCAACCAGCCTGCCTACGTGGGCAGGGATTGGGCAGCAGCTCGCGGAGCCAGGCCTGGAGGGGTTTCCTGGTCCTTGGATGTTGGGCTGGTTCATCAGCCACCTGCCATTAGGCCCATCCCAGCTGGGATATAGTGAGTGGCACTCATAAACAGCACCTTTTTGATGAGCCATTGTAAAATCACAAGGACGTTGATAATTGCTTGGTGGAGCCAATTTTCCCCTGGACTGTCACTTAGTCAATTGGGTTATCAATTTACAATCTGCCAAAGGGCCTATAAACCGTCCCAGTCAGTGCCACGACACCTGGTTACACAGTAACGAGAAGCAGTCCTTTAAAAATCCGGCTTCGTTGCTGTCTAGCAAAGGATCCCAGGATCTGACATTCCTAGCGAGATCCAGAACCGTAACTCACCATGAACACCTGCGTTGCAGTGACACTCTGCTTGTGTGTGCTTGCATCCCTCTCCGATGGGGTCTCAGTCAAGGTAAGAGCCCTGGCATCTTCCCAGGAGCTTCATCTTCTAACCCTACATCTCTAGGGCAGAGCCCCTCACAGGAGATGCTTCGCTTGCAGAAGCTCTGAGGTTCAATCCCTCTCTAGAGGTATGGCTGCAAAGGACCCCTGCCTGAATCCCCTCAGATGTCAGAGAAAACCCCAGGTACACCACTTGGTCTTCTACGGGTGTTTGGGCCTGCAAGCCCCAGCCGACATGGGCGGTGAGTGATCCACCTAGATGCAGACAGCTCTGGTGGAGATGGAGAAAGGGTCTCATTCAGCTCTGTTTATCTCCAGATGCATCTGGGCCAGCCCCATGTGAATCTCTGGGCTGCCCCTTGGCAGGGCCGTCTTAAGGCATGGGCCTGATGGGCACTTGCCCGTGGGCCCCATACTAATCTGTGTATGTTAACCCTTGGAAAATTGGAAAACTCCCAACATTAACCGTAGTTGTAGTTGTCGTAGGGGCCCCAGGACACTGCTTTGCCCGGGGCCCATCATGCTGTTAAGACGGCCCGGCCCCTTGGACCCCAACTTTGTTCACTCCTGTCTTAAGGGAAGTGCTTCCATGTTGTACCAGAGAATCTGCTCTGCGTAGAGGAGGCTGTTGGCTCAACCGCAAGCCTCTCTAGCATGGCAGACCAGTACATTCAGCCCAAGGCAGCACCCTGCATCGCACCTACGGCTTTCAATGCAGCACCTCGGCTCCTGCACATTTCCCGCACAAGAAGAACTCTTCCGGGCAAACGATGCTTTATGGGAAAGGTGCCACATGCAATTCCTGAGCATGTTGTCTTTTCCAGAGTTAAGGGTGGCTTCCTACGCTCTGGAGAAGGGGTGCATCCCAGTGGCGGGTGTGGCAGAAGACAAAAGGAAAGGGCACAGCATGCCCCAAGTGCCAGGGGTCAGACTAGATGGCCCGGGAGGCCCCTTCTGACTCGCTGTGTTTCTATGTTTAATGTTCTTTCTGCAAGCTATTAAGTCTTCGGAGAGGCATTTCAGGTTTTAGAACGGAGGGGCACTGCACACAAGCTAGGGCAGCATCCCTAGCTGGTAGCTGAAGGAAATAGGATGGTGCCAGAGAAAAGGGGACCCAGATTGGGACCGTGCGTGGACAGCATTTGGGGTGAAGCTCTCTACCCAGTGCTGCCTACTCAGAAAGACCACAGCTCTCCAG
>JAIXND010000800.1:4958236-4981140 GCA_023646645.1 Varanus salvator macromaculatus | reverse complement strand
GCCGGAGGTCAGACTAGATGGCCCAGGAGGCCCCTTCTGACTCGCTCTGTTTCTATGTTTCTATGTTTCTATGTTTCTATGAATGGGGCATTCAGCATGCAAAACACATGCTTTACAGCCAAGCTAATTTGCCATATTGGCCTATGCTCTGGTTGGATCCCTGCCACATATGTTGGACTATGACTGGCGCCTGCTCAAAAGCTTCAATTAGCACAGCGTAGCACTGCCAGATTTTTGATGGGTACATCCCAACTGATGCATACATATTACACCAATTGAAAAAGCATCACATGGGCTGCCCATTCATTTCTGAGACAAGTTCAAAGGGCTAGTACTCACATATAAAACCGCGAATGGCTTGGGAGCTAAAAAACTGAAGGAGCACCATGTCCATGATCTAAGATCTTCTGATCTTTAGGGCCTTCTACATATACTTAGCAGACCTAAAAAGTAGAGGGCTTTTTTGGCAGTGGTATTCCTATTATGGAATGCCTCCCCAAAGAGATCGACTTGGCACATGGAATCTTTGAGGTGCAAGGCAAACACGTCTTCATTATTTTTATTTTCAATCGCCCCCCAACCTGTTCCGATCACAGCCTACATTTCAGAACTGTGGTTGCCACTCACATTGTTGCAATTGTGTCGTAGGGCTCAATTCTCAATTCTGTGCAGGTGGAAGACCACCTTTGAGTTGGTGAAACAACTGAAGAACCTCCTAGATGCCTCTTGAAATTGTCTGGGGATGGGAGAGTAGGATGGGTCAGAGTCTCAGATGGAACCCCAGAAAAACACTCTATGGTTGGAACTGGGACTCAACATTAGGGGGACCCTTTCCTCCCTCCCCTCCCCCCACCAGGAGTTCTTTCTATGCCAGCTGGGCTTCAAAGATGGAAGGTCGTCCTTGGAGCTGGCATGGGTGCTGGCATTCCCAGGGGTGGGGAAGGAAGGATGAAGGCACCTCTGTTTTCCCAGAGTCTGGTAGTGCCTCAGCCTTTCCTTCTCTTGAGCAGTAAACAACATTTAGATGGTCCAAGCTGGTCATCTAAATCAGCCTTCCCCAACTGGGTGGCCTTCAGAGGCATTTGGACCTCAGCCTCCAGAATTCCCACCCAGCAGGGCCACTGACTAGGAATTCTGGGTGTTATAATCCTTATGTGTCTGGAAGCCACAAGGTTGGGGAAGGCTGATCTAAATGTTTTGGAGAGTGAGGGAAGTACAGAAATAATCTTGGTCTCCACACTCCATCAGATGCCTGCAATCCTCTGAATTCGGAAGGCCATCACATCAATGCTGCTCTTGTTCTTGTCTTACATTGTACACCACTCTGGAACTCAAACAGGATGAAGACCAGTTTTGCAATGTGTTCAGCACAATAGTAGCTAAACTTTAATGACCTAGAACCCTGCCCGTCTTTGGGCTAGGACTTATGCAGCCCTTGCAAAGGTTCACCTGGACGTAAATGAGGCCCGGATCTCCACCTGTTGCCTCCATGTGAGAAAATAGACCATGTTGGTGATGGGCAAGGAGGTCTTCTTGGCCACTTTGCCACCCATGCCCACATTTGGCGCTGGCATGAGAAGGCCAACCCTGAGTATATTGGGTTTTTGTTCCTGTGCAGGTGGGAGACTACTCATTTCCTCTGGAGTTGGTGAAGCAACTGAAGAACCTCCAAGGTGCCTCCGTCATGCACCCACGCATGCGCAGCAGTACCTCGGTGCCTGTGTGTTCTCACCCAAAGCTTCCTGCCGAGTTTGCACCTCTCTGTGCCTCCCCCGGAGCAGAAAGCCTGATCCAAGAATTAAGTAAGTGACCAGAACATGGAGGTGTCTTGCCTAAGAGGAGTTTGTAGAACCATTGCTAGGCCCACGCCAAATCTACTTCCCAGGGCCATGGATCTAGTTTGCGAAGTATCCACTGATGCCAATGGAACCATTTATTCTTAGCTTAATTGCCATGGGGGAGGGGGGATAAAAGGAGATCACCTGCCCTTCCGAAATGATTGACCAGCCCCCCCACCCCCCAAAAAAGATCCCACCTCCTGTATGGGAGCTGATATTAGAAAACCTTTTCTCTGGTGTTCATGGAAGCTTTTTGTCTAAGCTCAATTGCATAAAGTAGGGGTCCATTTTCCCCAGGAAGAAAAGGAAAGGAAAAGTGGGTGGGGTGAGACATGGGGGAAGGGACAGGAAAGAAATTGCAAATCAGTCCTCACTGAAGAGAAACTGCTGAAATGGGATGTCATGAGTTGATTTGGATGAGAAATTAATGGGTTGGCCTTACCAACTCTCATCTTGAAGTCCATTATAGTGAAATCCTAAGGGATGCTAGTCAAATTCCATTTGTGCAGACAGACATAAATTAGCATGTGCAGATTTTATTAAAATCTGTGTCCTATGACCTGGGCTCTGAATCTTTTCACTGCCTAGGATCTATCCTTGCTCTCTGGCCTTTATGGTTGGAGCAAAGAGGAAAGTTGGAATTCGTTCTGAACTACCTTAATCCAAACTCCCTCAACCCGGTGACCTCCAGATGTTTTGAAATACCACTCCCAGGAACTGAGCATTGGCCATGCTGGCTGGGGCTGATGGAAGCTGGAGTCCAAAATCCCTGGGGGGCACCTGATTGGAGAAGGCCACCTTGGCAACTTGGAAACGTATTGCAGCATTAAGCTGGCTGCTCGGGCTGGAAGCCGCTTGGTCATATGCAAAAAGCTACGATCCAGGAGCAGGAAAAGAACTTTCTTTCCCACGCAGCCGCTGCAAGATGTAGTGCTCCTTTCTCGTGCTTTGCCTCTCCTCCTCCGAATGACCTGTGGTGGAAAGCCAAGAATTGCCACCTGCTCGAAAGCACCAAGGGAATGTGATGTTTTCAATTAATGCTCAACACCAACTGTTTATTGGAAGAAGGACTTGTGGGCACACATTCTAGAGGAGAGGACGGGAAACCGCCGTTCCCTTCCTGCCCAATCACCCTGCCTCCCGCCTCTTAAACCACTCTGCCGTCTTCCAAGCTTCACCTTTTAACACCTATTCTAAAGATCAGCTTTGAGCTTAGACACAAATGATTTTCATTACTGCATACATTTGAATCTATTAGCATACATGAAAATGTAGAAGCTCAATATTCTGTCTTGCTGGAAAGAGCAGGCATTCCACTCTTAGCAGCAACTGCTCCTTTGGAGCAAACCTGGACGGGCTTCTAATTCTTTTGCAGTCTTCCATGCAATTTGGTTGAAATGTGCAAGAATTCCCATTCCTTGGGACAGATTCCAACACCTGGAGTAGTTTCTCAGATCCTGTCTTTTAGATCTCATTAGGTCTAACAAGATCTAATAAGTGTGTCTTATGTGTGACCCATTTCCAGGTTCAAATAATTTAGTACAAAAATAGGTGTTTGGGAGGACAAAATGTCCCCAAAACACTTTTTTTTTTTTTTTGCTTACCTCTTTTGCGTGTTGTCAATTCTGCATTTTTTTAGAAGCACACCAAAAAAGTGTACCCAAATTGCACAGTATTTGGGGGCATATTAAAATGCACCTTATCCTGAGGGTGAATATTGTTCATCTGCAAAGGCAGGCTCTGGAATTTGTGGACATTGTCAGAGAACTTGGTTCCCCTCCTGCTACTTAGAGACATGTTTGCAAATATAAATAAATTCAAAGTAAAGGTAAAGGTAAAGGTTTCCCCTTGACGTTAAGTCCAGTCATGCCTGACTCTAGGGGGCGGTGCTCATCTCCGTTTCCCGGCCGAGGGAGCCAGCGTTTGTCCACAGACGGTCTCCGTGGTCATGTGGCCGGCATGACTAAACACCGAAGTGCACGGAACGCTGTTACCTGCCCACCGGAGTGGTACCTTTTCATCTACTTGCATTTTGCATGCTTTCGAACTGCAAGGTTGGCAGGAGCTGGGACGGAGCATGGGAGCTCACCCCATGTGCAGATTCGAACCGGCGACCTTTCGATCAACCAGCCCAGCAGCACAGCGGTTTAAACCACTGCGCCACCTGCAGTCCCAAAAAATCAAAGTACATCCCTACAAAAACTCTTTTTCCCCCTTCAATTTCACCAGAAAAGGTTTCCCTCCTTCAGAACTGGCTATATAATATTTTCAGGAGACCTGTAAAACACAAGCGCCTGTTTTTGTTCTGCTCTGATTCTCACAAAGAACACATATGGTGATAAATTCCTGAGGAGAAGATTCACGTAATTTGAACTGATCTGCTGGACCAGTCCATCAGTCAACCAATCATGATCTGCCATATCTATCTATCTATCTATTGATCGATCGATCGATTGAACAATCTATCCAACAAAGAAATCTCTGCAAAAGAAAAGCTTGTCTGTTGGGAAATAGGCTTGTCTAGAACTGCAGAGGTCAGAAATTCCATAACGGATGCAAATAAATTCAGATTTCTATTGCTTCAACCTGTAGATTTTGCCATGGGTAGGTCTTTTCTCCAATTTGCAGCAAGTCCACCGACTTGCACACTATGTCACAATTATTCACCCTTGCACTGGTGGAAAAAATTCTTGTGAATCCCTAGAAAGAGTCCCATCCATGTGGAATGCAGTAGCTTGAAAATTTGCAAAACGCAGAAAGAACTGCTTTAATGAAAACTTCTGACACCGTGCTTCTGAGAATGTGACGGCAATTCTGGAGGGGGTGAGACTTACCTCCAAGGAAACACGGTGTGGTCCTCCTTGTGCTTTCGGATGTCTTAGGGCTCCTGGACTTTGGACAAGCAGCTCAATGAAGGCAGGACCTCCCAAGGGATGACTCTGGAGCCCCATGGAGCTGCTGCTGGGCTTCTTGACTCTCAAGTGCTTCCCTCTCAGGATTCTTTGTCTTTCTCGGCCTCAGGTGATATCGCCAGTGATCCAGAGACGTGTGAGATCTGTGCTAACATCGCCTGCTCCGGGTGCTAACGAAAGAGCCCACCGCTGTCCCTGCCGGCTTCTTCAGGGGATTCCGATGGCTGGTGTTTGCTGTCTCTGCTGCCATTGAACCATCCGCTTGCTTGCACAGATGGAAGGGCCACGGCATTCTCGCCCCCATTGCTCTGCTTTGGCCACCTGGCCAAACCATGCACAGAAATGGAGGTTGCAATGGGCCAGAAGTGGGATGGGGAAGGGGAAGGAGGGAGAATGCTGGGCAGGGAAAGGATCGGTCAGCAGAGGAACTTCTTGCTCTTGCCACCGCATTCCTCCAGCGATCCTTTCCAGTTCAGGAGCAGAGGCCCCAACTGGCCATTACCCCAGTTTTATAGGAACAGCTCCTCAGATGGCTCTTTTCTGAAATGCTAACCAGCCACAAGAGTGGACAATCGGGAACATCTCAAAGATGTTGCAGAAAGAAGGAAGTCCTACCAGGCATTCTCCCCCATGCACATGTCTCCTCCACCCCACCCACTCACCTTCACACCACCTCCCAACAGGGAGCAGGGAAGGGGTTACATGGCCTCTCTCCTCTGCTCATTCTTTACTAAAGGTTACCAGCTTTTCGATATTAGTCTGAACAATCACCAAAGGAAAGTTGGTAGCCATTACATGTGACACAGTAGGGCAAAAACACCTCCCCACTCTTTCTGTGTGCTGAGAAAGAGCATTTCCCTGCACTTTCCAGAAAAATAAGGAATTGTGCAAAATTCCCTGGGGGCACAGGTGACCATGAGCTTTCCCAGCAGCACAGCTTCTTCCTTAAAGTTTTGTTGTGTTGGCAACTTGGCACCCTTCTGCATGCCCCACAAGGTCTTGGAGTTGGGTTTGGTAGAAAGGGGAGATGATGGGCGCCACAAGACCACACCATGGATCTGTGGAGAATAGTCAGAGAAAATTCTGGCAAGTGTCCTTTTTCTAGGAAGGGTGAGGACAAAAAAGGTCTCTGAAAAATGTCCCCTGAGACGTTTTTGCTATTCTGTGTAACATGTAGCTTGGCCCACAAGGGAATTGAATAACCATGAAGTTTGGAAGTCATTTCTTGTGAGTAATGACAGAGAGGAGTTACAGGTCATTTTTCTTTCCAGCTTGCTGCCACCATCCCACACCCCACACCCCACAAAACCTTTGCTCTCAGCTTCCTTCCTCCCACACATATGGGCTCCATGCAGTTCCTGGAGTTCTGTGACCTGGAAAATGCCTTTGATTTGTAATGTCCCCTAAATAAACAGTTTTAAACTCAGTTGGGATGGCGTATATATGGGTTGGGTTCTTTCATAATGACAAACACACAGATACCCACTACCGTAAACTGTAGAACTGTAGAAAGTAACTGCGTAGAAATGAATGAGCATCAAGAGTCCTGTAGGGCCAGATCAAAGTTCTGTCCAGCCCACAGTGGCCAAACCAATGCCTTGAGAAAGTTCAGAAGAGAGGTTTAAGTGCAACAGCAACTCCTGCTCATGTGCAAAACTGGCAAGTGCCAAATTTTCAGGAACTAATCATTTCTGTAATCGTTCCCATAATGGGATGATCATGCTAGAGGAGTTGAAGGCATAAGAAGAAGAAGACCAAATATGAGATGGATTGGATCCATCAAGGAAGCCACAGCCATGAACTTACAAATGCTGAGCAGGGCTGTGAAGGGCAGGCTATTTGGGAGGGTGTTCATTCATGGGGTCACCATTAATTGGAGAAGACTTAAAGGCAGTTAGCAACCACAGGGGTTCTACTCTACCATCCTGGTTAGATCTCAGCTTGAAAACTGAGTCAGTTCTAGTCTTCACACTTCAAGGAGGATTCCAATAAGTTGGCACAAGTTCAGAGAAGCACAACCAAGATGATCAGGGGGCTAGAAGTCCAATGAGGAAAACTGGAAGGAACCGGCCGTGTGGGGAGAAGACTTAGAGAGGATATGACTGCGCTTCGCAAGTTTATAAAGAACTGTCACACAGAAAATGCAACCCCAGGACTGTAAGACATGAAATTAGGATTTCAGTTATAGGAGGGAAGAATTCAGATGAACACCAGTTCAAGTGTCCAAATAGACATGCCGGTTAGAAAATGGAGGCAACTTCTTAGAGAAGTGGAGAGTTCTCCATCACTGGCAGTCTTCAAGCAGAGGCTGGACAGCCACCTGTTACAGATGCCTTCAAGTAGGCTCCTGCCCTGAGCAGGGGTTGGACCAGATGGCCTAAATACCCGCTTCCAAGTTTGTTGAGTCCATGATTCCCCAGTTACTCCTGTTGAGCCAATGAAAAGCCACTATGGCCAGTGGACTTCACCAACATGACTTGGTCTGATCTTCCCTTAAAGTTATCCTGGTTGGACGTCATCACCACATTTGTGGAAGCAATTCCCTCCTGTGACAATGTGGTGTTTAGGGAAGCATGCCCTTTGTCTGACCTGAATCACTGGATAAGCTTGGGTTCAACTTTTGTGAGCGATGGACAAAAATGTTTCTGTGCCCACCTGCTCGATATCATACAACGTTCTCTGCCTCCCTATCTCCCCACTTCCTCCTTGGCTTGTTTCTAAGATAAAGGCTCCAAACACCATAACCTTTCCTCATGGGGAGTTGTTCCTGTCAAATTAAGCACAGGAAATGAAACTTAAAAGCACCTTAAACTTCAAGGAAGACAAACAGAAAATGGATAACTCAGTGTCTTGACTCATAGAAACAGAGCGAGTCAGAAGGGGCCTCCTGACTCAGCGTAGACTGGGATATGTAAACGCCAAACCAGAGACGGAGGGGATATTTTCAGCAAAGCCTAATGTGAGGAGGAGTCCAGCCATCCAACCATGAAGAGCAATTTGAGATTGCAAAAGAAGCATGTAGAAAACATGCTGGAGGGCAGCACAGGCGCTTGCAAGTCTAAGCATGCAGCATGAAAGAAAAGAACATTCAAGTCTCCCAGCCCATATATTAACTGCAGACCAGTGGGAAGCAGGGAGTTCGAATGGGCCAGTTCCTTTTAGTTGGAATACAGAGCATTGGTAAGGCAGAGCTCAGAACCGCCAAGTGCTGCTGGACTAGAATGTCCATCAGCCCCCAGTCAGCATGGTCCATGGTTGGGGATGATGGGAGTTGTTATCCAATGACATCTGGAAGATGATACGTTTCCCAGCCCTGTGTTATAGAAACATAGAAAACATAGAAAAAGAGCGAGTCAGAAGGGGCCTCCCGGGCCATCTAGTCTGACCTCCAGCACCAGCTGGCTCTGCTCATGACATGCCCACCATGTGCATGTCCAGCCTATCCTTGAACACCCTCACTGATGGGGCCTCTACCACCTCCCATGGAAGCCCATTCCACGCCCTCGGGGTCCTAACTGTCAGGAAGTGCTTCCTGGCATCCAAATTGAACCTTGGCTCCCTGAGCTTTGCTCCATTGGATTATTTATTAGATTTTTTTGCCCATCCCATTAGCCACATGGCTTCCTGAGCAGGTGACAAGCAATATGGATAGATAATGTGGAGCTCAGGGCAACTTTGGCCTGGGCAAATGATTTGAGAACAAGGGGCTACTCCTCTGTAAAAGTCTGGTTTGCTGGTGACGTCCTGAGGTCGTTTGGAAGGCCAGTTCTCTCCATTCTCCAGGTGTCCGAGACCGTCCCCTGCAGTGCAATTGCCCCTAGTCTGTTTCACTGACCAATAGAGAGAGGACTTGCAGCGGGCAAATCAAGAAGTTTCTCCTTCCCTATGTGCCTGCCTGCCCCCTAAGATCTGGGTCCAAGGTCCTCCAAGGAGATTGGGAGGGTGGCTACCCGGAGCAGGGCCTTCTCTGCAGTGGCGCCCAGTAATGGAACACGCTCCCCAGAGAGGTTTGCCTGGCGCCAACGCTTTATTCCTTTCAGCACGAGGACAAAACCTTTTTGTTATCCCAACATTTTGAGGTTTAATTGTTATTTTAATTGGGAATTTATAGAGGATGTGATGCTATGCTTTATTTTCTTCCATTGTAAGACCGTCCTGAGAGTTCCTGTCACAGGATGAGATAGAAAAGCTTTAAATAAATACTGCCATGGAGGAGGTTACAGATCAAAAAGCTTGAATGTCCTCCTCACTGCATAACTTTTCAAGGTATAAACAAAGCTGTGCAAGCTTTGCTGCTCCTTTCAGTGCCCCTCCCTTCTCCAGATCTAGAATGGCGGATCGGCAGACTCATACCCAGGTCCAAACAAGCAAGGACAGAAGCTGCTTTAAAGGTACGATAATCCAGCAGCAAAACCTGAGATATTAAGAGAAGCTGGATAAAGAAGGACTTTGGCTCTCACGAATGCAGGACGCGTGAGCTTGCAGAGTTTCTGAACATCAGTCCACTGCTTGACTTTTGGCTGCATTTGTGACTGCTGCTCATCTTGTACAAAGCGGGAGATATATACCACCACCAAATGCAAAAGCCGCACAAACAATCCCTGAATTGGTAGGAATTTCCAAAACGGTACAAATTTACCCATCAGGCAAAATGTGGGAGAAAACTGCGCATTTTGAGAAATCAATTTATTTTGAGATGCTCTGCATGTGACGGAGGTTGCACATGATGAGAAAGTTGTGCATTTTTGCATATACATTTCATGAAACGAAGACAAGCTCAGGAATCTGCAAATATTTCAGAGGAAGCACGTCCATCTGTACGCCCGTTCAGGATTGCCACCCCAGGCGAGAAATCATTTGTAAACCAACGTGGTTTCTCATGGCTTGCAAACCTTCCTGGACTGGAACGTAGGTATTGTGTCATGCTGTCGCCCTCCACTGGACATTCGTGAACATTACAAACCCCATCTGAATTTATTTAGAATATCCCTGAGGAAAAGTACACCTCTTGGAAAAAAATGGTTGTCCTCCTGTTCAGGAAGCTTGATTTGATAGGACTATTGGCCAATATGGTTCTGGCAGTCATGGATTCATCCTGAATCAAGAAGGTGACAAGAGAGTTGCTTTCTTCCAAAAGTTCACCAAACCAAGTCTGCCTCCACGTGCATCGAGGGTACGGACCAGTTGCTATAGAAGAGAGGTGGGCAACCTAACTGGGGATACTATTAACATTCTTCTGCAAGTTATCAGTTCTGACATCTGGAATGAGATATGTCCCTCTGATGGAAGTCCACTGAGGGGCTCTGTGTGTGTGTGTGTGTGTGTGAGAGAGAGAGAGAGAGAGAGAGAGAGAGGTTTCCATGAAGCCATCTTCCACCCTCTATGATCCTCACTGAAGACCCCTGTGAAAGAAAAGTCTCTCAAGTTCCATATCTATTTCTGCAGGAAGCTTAATCAATATTGGTCTGTGATATATTAGCCTGTAAATTATCCTGAAAGGACTGCACCCATAAAGGAGGCCTTAAAATAAATTTAATGCATACATGTTGAATGACCCATTCGGTTTTCCCTCCTTGCTGGGACTTGGAGCATTTTGGTACCATCTTGTACGCCTTTCTGAAAATGCCCATGAGAGAAAGGAAATTCCTGGTGTGCTTTCTTCCAGTGGGTGTTCACAGCACAGAATCATGGACTAGGAGGACTGGACTGGGCCCAAGCACCCGCATAATGCAGGGCTCCGTCAGCCGCCAGACAACATGGTTATCATTCGGCGAGCTCCGTGTCCTTCCCAGTGCCACGATCTACACGAGTATAACATGCACAAGGTAGGCGCATTATTATTTTCTTTTGAGGCTGGCAAGTGGTTTTGTGAGGAGGAGTTTGGAGTCTTTGCTTGGACATTTCAGAAGGAGTTGTAAACCGTGGGGCAACAGTGTGCATGGAGAAGAGAAGCATTATGTGTGTGCTTTGCGGCTGAAATACATACAATATAATGCGACGTGTAGCCTGGGCACTCAGAACCTCCCAAATTAAGAAGCTTCCACATATCTCCTTGCCGGGCTGTTGCTGGCAAGGTGGGAGAAGCAAGGTGACCTGTTGTTCCTCACACTCCTTTGGTCCTGAGTTGCTCTGGCTGGGCTTTGAAGGAGAAGGAGAGATGCTGGGGGGACATCACAATCACTCATATCCCTGGCCTTTCCAGTCCATCCGGACTCCCCCTTTCCTGCAGCGAAGGGCCACAAGGATGGTGGCCAGATTGCAGGGGAAGCCACATGAGGAGAGACGGAGGGAGCTGGGTCTCTTCAGCCTGGAGAGGAGGAGACTCAGAGGGGACCTGTTAGAGACATAGAGGTACATGAGGAGGTGTCATGCAGAGATGGGTCATGACCTTATTTCCCCTGCAGTGGAGGGCAGGACGCGTTCCAATGGAGCAAAGCTCAGGGAACCAAGATTTAGGGTGGATGCCAGGAAGTACTTCCTGACAGTTAAGACCCCGAGTGTGTGGAATGGGCTTCCATGGAAGGTAGTTGAGACCCCATCGGTGCAGGTGTTCAAGGACAGGCTGGACATGCACATGGTGGGCATGTCATGAGCAGAGCCGGCTGGAGCCAGGGGTCAGACTTGATGGCCCAGGAGGCCCCTTCTGACTCGTTCTGTTTCTTTGTTTCTCTTCTCTTTCTTGATCACTTTTCCAACCACAGAGGGCACCCAGCACAGTTCTCTTCGTGCCTGCTGCAAGGGGCAGGAGACAGGGTGGTGGACTTCCATCTTCTCCTTGCTGAGATGGAGCACCGTCTCCAGCCTCAGAGGGTTTTCCTCTGTGTTGAGTGCCTAAAATAGTCTAGTGGACAGTCCAGAACCAGATCTTCCAGCTGTTTCTTCTCCAGAGGCACTTAGAGGGGCTTGGCTAGGATGGCTGTGTCTTGGGAATGGACATGAAGTTTCTGGATCATGCAGAGAAGATAAAGACTCCGAGACCCCATAAGAAGGAGAGGTCCAGACAGCCAGCAATTGAGCTTCCCATTGCCTTGGTCTGTGGTCCTTAGCAGCCAGTGCAGGCTATATTGATGCACAATTCGCACAGGTCGGCATCTCGCACGGCAAGATCTGCTCAAGAAGCAAAAGACACATGTAGGCATCGTTCAAAAGACAGCTGGGCACGGACTGAGGGGGAGAGTCAGATGTTGGTTGGAAATGGCAAAAAGGAGATGGAGCTTGCTGCTTTGAGGGCATGTCTGTCTGGAGAACATGTGGTGTCAAGGAGAAGGTGCTGATCTGGGACCTGGGAGATCTGACTTCTGGTCCCCAGTGGCTTCTGAAACTCCATGCATGGCTTTGGGACAGTCACCTGCTCTCAGGCCAACTTGCCTCGTGGGGCTGTTGCAGTGAGGATAAAATGGAGCTGGGCAAGCTGCCTTGGGTTCCTCACCAGAGGAAAAAAGGCAGGCTATGCATGCCGTGGAATTATAATGCTAGAATTCACCAATGGAGCATTACTAGGTAGGAGCATATACTGCAATTACGATTGTCATAAATCTTTGACTCAGCCTGGTGTCTACAAAGTCAGGCCTGGGAGCAGGACTTGACAAAAAAGGGGGTCTCGGATCCACACGCAAAGGCTTGCCCTGTTGGAGTTGCCGGCTAATTAATGGCTTAAGGCCCTGGGCATCGTCTGCCACGGACTGCGTATCTCACTGTGCCAGATTTATCTGCCGTTTTTCTTGTTGGGAACAGGTGTCTGGGTTGATGTTTCACAGGGCAGTCTGTTTTATGGGGCTGAGCTTTGCTTAGCACATATGTACACACTGTTCTCCCCTTGAGCAGAGAAAAGAAATGAACTTCTGCGTAGGATTAAAGGAGGTAAGGTAGGTGTTTTAAAGCAAGCAAGGCAAATAAACCAAGGATAATTGGACAGTCTCAGTAAAATAGTGTCTTGGCTCAGCCTGGACTTAGCAAGCACTGAAATTGTGCAGGGAGACAGGGTGGGTGACACCAGACCAGGGCGATGGGAAGGATTTGGGGGCAAAGCACACCTTCAGGGGCAAAAGCGGGGGATGGCCTTGGGAGATAAATAACATGATTCTGTGTGCAACATGGCCAAGAGGGAGCATTTGAGAATGGAAACTCTGGCCCTGGGCATGCCATCTGTCGAGAATTCCTACAAGCTCTGCAAAAGGAATGCTGTCCCATTTTCTTCCCACCCCGACAATCCCTCGAGCTCCTTCCCAGCTGCCCCATTCCATATTCCAGGTTTTTTCCCCCAAGCATTGCTGACCTGGTCCCCGTGATTCCAAAACCACATGGAATTCACCAGCACAAACCACAACCTTTTGTGGCTTAAACAAGCCGTGGTGGGCTTCGGGGTGTGCTGATGAATTCCAGGTGGTTTTTGAAACCTCTGGGTCAAGACAGTGACTTGTGTCACCCAAGGGGTGTAAAATAGCAAGAAAACCCTCCTTATGAACTGAGGCATTCCTGCGTGGGAGGCGGGATGATGCAAGGAACTCGGGGGCGCTTCCCACTTACCAAATCCCTTTAAAATGAGGGGGGCATCTTCCCGGTCATCACAAATGTCCTTGAATTCGTCTGGAAGCTCCGGGTTTCCACAGATGGTCATCGAAGGGAGCTGGCTCCTCCCATGGGAATGAGCCGATTCTGCTTCTGCTTCTAAGAGCTCCTTCAGCTTCTTCACAGACTCCAGTGGGACTTCAAAGTCTCCAACCTGCTCCAAAGCATGCAAGAGCATGTAACACACAGGATCAGGCCAGGGATCCCCCAGGCTGGGCTCTGCCTCTCACCTGGAAAGGATCTGGGTTCCCCTTCTCTGGAGATATTTACGGAGAGCTTGGACAGTCATGGTGGCATCTCATAGCATAGACCCTGCACTGAGCTGGGGATTGGACTAGATCAATTCAAAATTGGTTTGGCGTGCATAAAAATGAGCAATAGTCTCTCACGTAATTGGACCTTTCCTAAGGCCAGGCAGGAACTTTTCGGCTCCCTGGCTCTACATGCCAGAGAACGTTTATGAGACAATCCACCCCGAATTGCAGCTGAACCAGGAAAATATTGAACAGTAAGCTGGGCTGGCCGTGGCTTGTTCTGCTTCACATACATCCAGAGCTGGGGTCGGGGGGCAAGAGCCGGACTGGGGACTTGGGAGATCCGGGTCATGGAAGGTGGTGGAATTATGACTTAGACTGGATGGGCCCCACTTGGCCATGGAGCTCTCTGGGTGATTTTGGGCCAGCTGCCCAACATGCCTCACAGGGTTTTGTCGTGGGGAGACAATGGACCCATGGCAGCTGCCTTGGGATCCTCAAATGGGAAAAGGTGGGAAATCAAAGCTCTGGCACAATAATCTCCCACCTCACCCCTGCTGCACTCAGAACGACTCTGTGAAGCCACGGCTTGTTGCTGTGCAGAGAAACCGTTGCTTGGGAATCTGCTTCGTGTGCCGTTTTACTGATGTGCCGCACAGACTCCAGCGTGTTCATAAAATTTCACATAAAAAGGAATCTTGATCTGGCTTGTGCGGGCTGGTCGCCCAGCCACTGCAGGTTAGCTCTTAGGGGAGTGTTTTACTGATCAGTGCAAGTGCAGACACGCTTCCTTAGAACACCACCCAAGAAATCTCTTCCTACACTCTTGCACAAAAGCATGTCAGGATGGCCTCTCCTTTTCCCCTGCACACATGTGCAATTTCATCCGCAATCGAGGAAAATGGAAAGACGGATATGAACTCTGGGCTACAGCAAAGACTATGCATGGACCTTATGCTGGAGTCAAGAACGAGCAGAACAATGGGAAACGCCTGCCTGGAGTTTCTCAGAAGAAAAAGAAACAGAGATTGGGAACATGAAGATATTGGGGGAAAAGCAATCTCAGTCGCTAACATTTTAGAGGCATACCTAAGGTAAATGTTGAGGGGCAAAGACCTCACCTGGACCTGGACTTCGGCCTGGCAAAGCTGCATCGCCATCAGAAGCATCACTGGGGCAAGGAGAGTTCTCATGGCTCTTCTCTTTCCGTCCTTCTGCAGCAGCCGTGCCTTCTGTCTTCCGAATCTGTCCGCACCTCCTGCAATGGGGATATGTCTGTCTACCCTCTCTGGCTGCCCCTGCTGAGGACCGTTTTGCGTCCCGGGCTGTGCTTTCCCTAGAGGTGGGCCCAGTCTTATAAACCCTTCACACAGAAGGACAGACTTGGTCATTCATTAATCATGGAGCAAATGTACTGGCCTCCACCCAACAACACAGGACTGGAGGTAAGGAATTTCTGGAGGGCAGTGCCTTAGCTCTGTTTATGAGTCTGCAAAAATGCACCGGGGGCAAGAAGCTATTGAATTATGGAGCATGGAAGGTGGTGGAGTTATTATTTAGATTGGATGGGCTTGTTTCTGAGACACAGAAACACCTTCCGGGTCATGTTGCCCGACAACCCCCATTAGCCCCACCTAACATAGCCAGTGAATAGCAATTGCCTTCCAGGAACATCTGCAGCCCATAAGTTGTTCACCCCAAATTAGGACTAATAAATGTTCCGGTGGGAGATTCCTCTAGCAGCAGCTGGGGAAGATGTCACCCTCTCCCCTTATTTCATCTTCAAGTCAAACACCCTGCTCTAGAAATGGGATTTTCCTTTGAAGAAGCAGCTGTGTGTGTTCGAATAGACATGTTTACATTGCTCTGTGCATAGCTCCTTGTTGTTGTGATGTGCCGTCAAGTCCTCTCCAACTTATGGCAAGCCAATGACCGATTGCCTTCCCAGGGGTCCTCTCTTCTGCAGCCTTGCGCAGCTCTTGCCAACGCAAGCCTGTGGCTTTCTTGATGGAATCATTCATTTGCGCCAGACGTTTGGATCCTCTCTCAGCTCAAGCGACAAAATCAGGACCGGAGAAGCTCGCAGGGGCTGCATTGGAGGACTGGGAGGGGAGAAAGGTAAAAGGAAAGAGGCCAAAGACAAGAATATTGTGGCTTAAAGATCCTACTGCAAGTAAACAAGTCTTTTCAACATTTTAGAAGGAAGGAACAACTGCAGAGATGTTGGAAGCCACTGGAGAATGGATATTTGGGAATGGCATGAGACCAGGGGAAAGGGGTATGCCCTTATGAAGGGCCACATTTGGCTCCAGGACTGAGCTTCCTACCATGGGACTGCCACTGGCCCCATTCCTTCAAGGCCCCTCATAAAGGGACTTACGAAGCAACCGTTGTTCACTTGTCAAGCATGCATGAGAACATATAGAGATACAATGCTCTATATGACTCCAATTTATTTAGCACTTGATAGAATTGCTTTGAACTGGGTTCTCTAGTGCTGATGCAGATGTTCCCCACAAAATAAAACTTGGGGAGGTGCAAGGGGGTGAAATGTTCCAACGAACCTCAGCTCAGAAATCTGTGCTGCTACAACAGTCCACCAGGTGGCTTGGGGCTGCCATATTTCCCCTACAGGGACCCCCCAGGAACTAGGCTGCTTCACACGTAGCACTGTTCTCAGGGGGCTTAAGGTTACCAGTTTAAGGACAAGCTGAAATGCCTCCTGAGGCAAGCCACAAAACAGTGGAGCGCTTGAAGACCAAGTCCTGTGAAGGAAACATTGAAGGAACTGGGTATGTTCAGGTTGGGAAGAAACTATAAGTGATGTGTGACAGCCATCTACAGATATTGGGAAATCTGCCACACAAATTTGCTTTGTGTTGCACCAGAGGTATTCAAACTGATGGGTTCAAAGGGCAAGAAAGTGGGTTACAACTCAGCTTAACAAAGAACTTCATGGTGGAATGGGTTCTTTGATGGTGAAGAGCATCACAGAAGTTTGCAAACTCTTCTACATTAGAGCTTTTCAACCTGAGACCCATGAGCCCTTGGTCCTTCCAGAGGAGAGCAGAAGATTCTGATTAGGCTGGGACACTTCTTCCGGAGAGTCGATGCTGTCCACAGGGTCCTCCTGGCCAGAAGACACTGACTTGGGTTCTTTTTCTGGCTGAGAAGATGGGATGGCCAAATGGCCATCTCCCCAAGCTTGCAGAGATGATAGGTAGAAATTCATGTGATACACTCCTTAAAATTAAGACCCTTCCTGAATGTCCTTCTTTGTTCCCCTGTAACTTGCAACCTTATACAATGCGTAATGGTTCTCTTCAGCAATGCTCTGGGAGAACTACACCAATCAGAACTGAACATTCACACTGGAATTACATCAACTCCCCTTTCAGTTGCGTTGGTCAGTGATTGCTTCTCCACCAGGGCTAAGAACACCTTCCTTAAGAATTGAGAATGAAATGATTTATGCATGATTTCTCATTTTCACTTGACACTTGCAGTGCAGGGAAAGAATATATCGCCCTGGCCAGGGTAGGACGGACCTTGCTCATTACAGAACGCCGGGGTCCGCCAACCGAAGCCAGATGCCAAACGGCATCTCTGAATCAGAACCGATTAACCTAATGAACCTCACAAGCCATCAGGGATTTCAATAGCCCCCTTTAGACCTGAGAATCACACTTGTTAAGCCACTGGGAGTGAGCCTGCCTGGCCATTTTACTGCACTTACAATCATCAGGCATTCTTACAAGTTTCCCAGAAGAGGGAATTAAGCCAAGCCAATCAATTCTTCAAATACACCACCTATTGCAACACTTCGAAGGACCTTTGCTTTCCCCTGCTTAGCAGCTAGAGCAAACTGAACTACTTGATTGGTTGCATCAAGTTTCATATCTGCAAGAAGTTTGCATGTTTGCTCAGACCCAAGTTTTGTCAGGCAAAGTTCTGTCCACAAAAAAAAGCCACGAGAAATCCATTCTCTGAGATGGCATGCAACTCCCCAAAGGTGAATGCTATCTCTCTTTATGGTTCCTTGGATATCCAAGGATGCTGAAAAATGGGGACATCTGACTTATCAGAGACAAGGAAGGCGTAGTCCAACCAGCACTGCATTGGGAAATGACTTCCTCAACTTGAGTTAAAGAATTAAAATAAGGGGAGTAAAATAGCTCCTCATTGTTGCATGGTTTCTACTTCTTTAGGATCCTGTGAGAATAAACAGCCCCCCATTTTGGACCTTGATTCACTGATAAGAAAGGAAGCCAATGAAAGAGAAAAATGAGCCTGTCTTTTAACGCAGGAGACAGCCATTCAGCCCCTGTTCCTCTGTTCTAAGAAGCAAAGTCTGGCCAAATGGTAACTGGTAATGGTAATTTGATGTATTTCAAGTAAAAGGAAATTGTCTTGCTTGCTCTGAGGGTTATTGATGCTCGCCTTACCCCAGCGGGAAGGAGGGCAACTGGGACACGGCACGGATGGGAGTGGGAACTCATAGGCACACGTGATTGCTCAAAGAAGCTACAAGCATTTTGCATCCCAAGCATCTGCAGACTTGGTCTCAGCCTGCCTCACTTCCAGGCCAGAACCAAGTCCGGTGAACACAAGAGATTCCAGCCTGAAGTGCGAATCCCTCTCTTAAGCATTTCTTCTGCATGAACTCCAGATATTCTCTACTCCCCAGATCCCAAATCTTTGCACCATAAATAATCTGTGCTAAACAGGCTCAGGGCTGATTCCACCAACTGATCCTCCTTGTCGGAAACATTTGCTGATCTCTTGCGGCTCTCAGTCTCCCTTCTGCCTTCACGACAAAGATCTACAACGTTTCTTTTCCTCCTGCAAAAGTCTTGTAGGATGGAGCCTACAATCCTGCCTTTGTGTCAATACGGGGATTCCCCACACACAAATGTCAGACTCCTGGTCTGCTTTTTTCAAAGGTCGCCTGACGTCACGCACACCCTGTCCTTGGGCCATGTGTAAATGCATCTGTCCCAATGCATTGCCCCAGAGGGTCAGGATCATGCCATGCCATCGCATCTCAGTTCTGGTCCATTTCAGCAAAGTAGGGGCAGTTTCGCTAAGACTGAGAAAGGGGGTTAAAACCAGGGACAGGGGGGCAATCTTTTGGGGCTAGTGGGCGTAGGTGCAATGTTGAGGGTGTTGTGGGTGCTCTCACAAAATGGCTTCCATGGGAAGGGATTTCCCGTGGATCAAAGAGCTGCTGTGATGCGTGTGGACAGGGAGAAACACTCGTGTCCAAGAAGGCGAAGTTCTGAGACTGAAGGAAAGGTCACCTGCCCAAGGACCCAAGTGTGAGGCAGAAGCAGAGTTTGGGCTTTGAAACCCCCAACCACCCTCTCGAACCCCAATGGAAATGCTGCTAGAGGCATCCTTTTGCTGGTCACCAGGCCAGCCTCCCCATTGTTACACCTTTTAAAGCAAGAATTATATGGAATAAAATAAAACTAGGCAGGGCAGGAAGGCTGGAGACCTCAGAAGTGGGGTCAGGATCAGGGCCTGAGGGACCCTGCAGGCGGCTGCAGGGCCAGGAGCCCCCTTGCGGGCTCTTGCAGGAGCAACTGCAGAGCAGGCAGCTGGACGGCCTGAAGACCACCGTAAAAGGCTTCCGGCACTGCTGCTCTTTGCCACAGCGGCACAAGTTGTCCTGTGACTCCTTGTGCTCCAGCTCTCCCTGCTTCCTCCAGTTGCTCCTGCCTCGCTCCAGTCCTTGCTTGCTCCAGTCGTTCCTGCCCTGCTCCAGCCCCCTCTTGTCTGGACCACCTTTCCGTGACTGCTTCCCTGACATCAGGCCACCAGACTGTCTCTGGACTGTGCTCTCTCTCTCTCTCACCTGTATCATATTGGGCTGCCTTGCCCCTGACCCTGGACTGCTGACCACACCACCCACCTCTAGCCCTACTAAGCTGCAGGACCTGGATTCTCGCCAGTACCTGGCCCTGGCGTTCTGCCTGTCCCAGCTGCCGCCCACATCCCGGCCCTTGCAGGTAGGCGGAAGCTACTGAGAATTAGCCAATGGCAAGGACAAGCTTGGGAAACTTTGCCCAATGAATGCTGATCATGCAAAGCCGTGACTGCACCTCTGGCATCCCATTTTTTATATCCAGACTGAAGGAGAATGTCGAGGAAAGGAAGCTCACTTCTTCCTGCCCTGCTCTTGGCCTCTGCCCTCCCTGCTTTAGATGGCCATGTGCACTTTTTGCAAAGGAGCAATTTAGTTTTGCATCCGTGCTGCTGAACGGAGCCCTGCGCAGCTCCACGGATCCTTCTGAAAGGCCGTCTGGTCCTTGAGCAGGGCAGGAGTAGGAGAGCAGCTTTGCATTCTTGCATGTCTGTAGAAGAAATAAGATCATTCTTGGGGGGTCCCATCAAGGAATATCATACCATCTTTCATTTCATGTTGGTGTTCCATCTTACCAAAGTGGGACTTCTTCGGGGATCCGTTGTTGTTCAATTTTCTGCCCATCTCCCTGTTTGAACAGCGTATTGTACATTTATTTATTTATAACCCACCTTTCTCCCCTTACGGAAATCAAGGTGTCACCATGCGGCCCCAGGTGGTCTCCCCTCCAAGCTCAGGCCAGCCCTGCTTAGCTTCCTCTAAGCCTCGCGTGCCCTCAGGCCATCGTATGGGGCAAGACAGAGCAGGCATCTGCTCAGCCACGGTGCGGCAGGATGGGGGCATCGATCAGACTCAGCCTGCTGTGCATTCTCAGGCATTTGGTGACGCATAATGGATATGTCACTTGCTTTGATTAGATCGAGCTTAAGTGACATCGTTTAAGGTGCTTAAACTGTTTTACAGTGCTCACGTTATTTTACAGTGTTTTATCGTATCCATTTTTATTACTGCACTTTGATAAACTGTCGTGAACTGCCTGGAGAATGTTGGCTATTGGCCAGCATAGAAATAATAATAATGATTAATAATCCAGTACTCTGCTACCTGCTCTGGCTTCCATTCCACCTCTGGGTCCAGGTCAAAATGCTGGCAGTATCATCCCGACCCTCAGTGGTCCTGGGCCTGGTCCAGAGTCAGGATTGTCACCCTCAGACCCCGCCCCCCCCCCACTAGAATATGCCAGACAAAAGAGCTTTCTGTTGCTCTTTCCCCGTTAATGATTTCAGGATGTGTTCTTCTCCTTTCCATTGCTTTGCATATTCCAATACAAGGTGCAAGCGGTGGAAAGTCGGAGAAGGGATATGGGAAAGGATGCATCATTTTCCAAGGGGCAGTCAGCATGGGGAAGGGTTTTTCCACAGGTGCATTCGAGAGGCCCATGTTTGGAGACGCGCATCATGCTCTCCTTATTCTGAGTGACTCCCATTCCCATGCGTATACTAGTGGAAGACAGCAGGTGTGCAGGTGATCCTCTCGTTGGACAATGTCCGGAGGGCAGAGAGAGGTTATTACTCACCGATGATTGCAGGCTGTTGTTCAACTGCAAGAGGAAGCCCCCAGGAAGAGTGACATCCTGGTTCCACTCTGGATTTCCAAAAGCACATGCAATTCTTTTTGTGAGGGTCTGAAACATAATCCCTTGTCCATCAGTTCCCAGGGTGCCGAAATATTTTGAGGCGCCCATCTCCTTTCACCCTGAAACTGACATGCGAGTGCTTCCCACAGGATGTAGGAAGGCAGATGAGGAAATTAGTCTCAATGAATAAATGTTCTAGACCTCATAACATTTTTACTCACTGAAAAACCTGTGACGGATAGATTTGTCTCCATGTTTGCCTGGCTCACTGTAGCTGGTAAAAAGACTCTGCTGCCCCTTAATTCTGGGTTAAGCAGCAGAATTTTAAAAATTAGTTCCAGGACTGAAATGTGTATTTTGCTTCAGCCATTAGTTCTCTCCTTCTGCATTGACCACGGGCCACTCTAGATTGATAAAAACTGCAGAAAAGATTCTCTGTGTGTCTGTTTTATGATGCCTTCCTGATGTTTTTGAAAAGGGTGGCTTGCTGGATCCTGTTAGGACTGCAGGCATGTTCATGACCTGAGGATCCATGATGTTCATCTATTACAAAACTGGGAAAATAAGGAGGGTTTTACCTGGTGCCGAAAACAATAGAGAGTAGGCGGCGGGTGTACCTCTTTGGGGAGCTTGTTCCATAGCAAAGGTGCCACAGCCAAGAAGGCCCTTCTCCTGGTGGCCTCCCTCTACTTCCTTCAGGGTGGCCCCCAGGACAACATAAGAAGATGGCCTTAGGGCCTGGGTAGGTACCTATGGGGCAAGGCGCTCTTGGGTTGCGCGGTGTTGTGATGTAATTGAACTATCAGCCTTCAGCATGTGCCAACAATATGAAGTCAGTTCAGAGTGAAGGTTCTACTCTCAGTCTTCAGAAATCAGTGTGAACATTTTTGTTCTTCCAGAAAACAACACGCACAGTCTTTTGGACAATATACATAAAATTTCAAAGAACACCACCCCTATATGGTACACCAGCCATTAGACTATTTGACCAATTAGACCAATGGAGCAATTGGTCTAATTGGTCTCCATTAGACCAATGGAGCAAAGCTCAGGGAGCCAAGGTTCAATTTGGATGCCAGGAAGCACTTCCTGACAGTTAGGACCCCGAGGGCGTGGAATGGGCTTCCACGGGAGGTCGTTGAGGCCCCATCGGTGAGGGTGTTCAAAGATAGGCTGGACATGCACATGGTGGGCATGTCATGAGCGGAGCCGGCTGGTGCCGGAGGTCAGACTAGATGGCCCAGGAGGCCCCTTCTGACTCGCTCTGTTTCTATGTTTCTATGTTTCTATGTCTGTGAAATGATTATTTTCAGAGAGCTCACATACTTAATAGGTATCTTGAAAACTGGTTTATACTTTCCAAACCAGGATATAAGATGGTACCCAAAACTCTTGCTTTTCTTCCTAACAATGTATTTAAAACTAACCAAGTGGTGTCTGAACTGCTGAATTCTGGTACCTTTATGAGAAAGGTATCCTGTAGGCCTAAAAGCCATGGGCTCTATAGACCTGCCCCTCTTTCTGTGGAACCCGTCAACCATCATAGCAAAAGCCGACAAATTAGCATTTGCATTTTGGCATTCATGCCAAGACTGCAGACAGGAGTGGCTCTGAGCTTACCAGGAAGGGAGAGTCATGGGAAGGAAATGTTGTTTGCAGTTTTGGGTCTGTTTTGATCTATTGCACTGAAACCCAAGACAAAGTATCAATTAGCTTGCAGTTGCCCGATGGCCACTATTTACCCATCGCATTAGCCCTAATCAGACGTTCAGCCCTAAAGTACAAGGAAGGAAGGAAGGAAGGAAGGAAGGAAGGAAGGAAGGAAGGAAG